>JAOANK020838362.1:0-10500 GCA_026257165.2 Telfairia occidentalis | reverse complement strand
ATCTAACTATTGACATACTCTTCCAAGCTATATCAATTATAAAAGGAATTTATTCCACATTCTCATGCTAGAATAACAATGAATTCAACAAATACTAGGAGGATTTAGCAAATAAAATTTATCCATAAAATTAATCAACTCATCAAATTAAACTAAAAAAATCCAACACCCTAAGAGTACAAAGTTTTTGGCTACACATTGGCTCTAAATTCCTCAAATTAGTTTTCAAATAGCAGAAAAAGAGTAAAGAAAAAGAAGAAATTTTTTTTTGAATTGCTTCAACGCCATCTCCCTCGTCAAACCGCTCCTCGTGCTCTTAGTTTTCACCCTCGAACTCTTGGAATAACTCCTTGCTCAACAACCTCAAAATCAAACTCTCTCTATCTCTCGAAACTTTTCTCTCCCAAAACAGCCCCCCTAAAAACTTAGAACATAAGTTTATTTTTATAGATATCGCCGCAACATCAAGACGCTACATAACAACATTGAGACGCTATGCTCGATATTTACCAAAATGCCATCGTATTTTTCAAAGAGGAGGAAAATTAGTCGAAGTAGCATTTGAGACGCTATAGCATTGCGTCTCGACGCTACATCGAATTTTCTAATCTGTTTAGGCGCTTTGGCGTCTCAACGCTGAAGCAACTGCTTTCTTGTCACTGTTCGAGCATCTCAACGCTATCCTCTAGCATTGAGACGCTAGCTCTCGTGTTGCTTCTTGATCTTCTACCTTGATTTAGCCCATTTTTGGTTTGCTTGGCTCATTTTTTGCCTCGAACAACCTCGAATTCATTTTTTTCCTTGGAATGCTCGGTTCCTACAAAATTTCACAAATAGAAGTATCAAAGTACACTTATAACATACAAAACTACTAAATTATAGGTCCTAAAATAGCACTTTTTGAGTGCTATAAAATCTATTGCTTTAAAAACCCTCTTTGAACAAGAAGGAAAACTACACCAATTCTCTTGCCCTCATACTCCTCAACAAAATGGAGTGGTAGAACGAAAACATAGACATATTGTAGAAACTGGCCTTACACTTCTTTTCCAATCTCAAATGCCTAAAAAATATTGGGTAGATGTTTTTCTTACAGTTGTTTATCTTATTAATCCAATGTTCAGTAAACCTCTAAATTTGAAAACACCTTTCTTTAAACTTTTTGGAAGAGACTCTGATTATAGCTCTCTTAAAGTCTTTGGGTGTAAATGTTTTTCCTACCTAAGAAGCTACAACAAAAACAAATTATCACGAAGAACATATCCATGTATTTTTATTGGGTATAGTGCCTTGCACAAGGGTTATAGATGCTTAGATATAGCAACATATACAATATACATATCAAGACATGTGGTATTTGATGAGACATTTTTTCCTTTTGATAACACATGTACTGATGTTGACATAAATGAAAGTAGCAAGATTCTTGTAGGTTCAAAACTCACAGGGTATGAAGATTGGAGAAATATCAAAGCATCTACCTTTTCAAAGCATAGCATAAATGGTACAACAAACAAGAAAAGTGGGACTAAGATCTGGTGCACAACAAATACATTAAAGGTAAGCAAATAGAAATGTTGATTTTGAAGAAAGAAACATGGAAAAGGCAACCAACAAATCATGAGAGAACAGAACAACAATAACAACTAAGGAGTAAGTTTAGACTCAAGTCTTGATGATCAAAGGAACACGGGAGAAGAAAACACAACAAAAAAATACGACAGACACTGTAGCAAAAAACGTATTGCAAGGCAGCCCACAAGACACCACACATCACAAACAATTTGGAAAAGAAAACAACTTAGAAAAAACATTCAACAACGCAAATATGGAACAATGCAGCAGAATACAACAAAGTCCAACAAAAGCAACAAAGTAGCACTACTCCATCATTCCTCTATCTCATGAACAGGTTACTACATTATCTGATATCACTAAAAATCTATACATTGACATATTTTCATCCTTTGCAGGAACAAATGGAGCTATGGAAAATACTAAACAATCCCATTAAACCTACCAAGAAAACTAACATCCTATGATCACAAGGAGGAAGTTGAATGAGAATCCCAACCTACTATACTAAGAAACAGCTTACCTCAAATAGAAACCTCAAAACCAAGTCGTAGTAGCAAAACCAAAAACCTACACATCAGCCTTGAAAATTCCTCATTGGAAACAAGCTATGAAAGAAAAATGGAAGCCTTACAAGTAAACAACACTTGGAATCTCATTGATCCTCTACCCAATACCAACATCATAGGGTCAAAGTGGATATTTAAGACCATACTCAAGCAAGACGGAACCATTGAAAGATATAAGGTCAGGTTAGGTAGCTCAAGGATAGTTTCAGGTAGAAGGAATAGATTATGATGAGACGTTTAGCCTAGTAGTCAAACCTACCACCATTAGATTTATCCATGCCTTAGCAGTAGTACGAGGGTAGAACATGTGATAACTTGACGTAAAGAATGTCTTCCTACATGGTCTATTGAAAGAAGAAGTATATATGGCACAACCTACAGGATTTCAAGACTCAAGAAGACCACATATGGTTTGCAAGCTGAACCACTCCCTGTATGGTTTGAAACAAGCTCCAAGGGCATGGTTTAAGAGGCACTTCTAATACATGTTACATATTGGTTTCATTTCACCTTACTCTAACCCCTCATTTTTATCCTTAAAAATGAAACTTCACAAATACTAATGCTTGTTTATGTAAATGACATCATCATGACAGGTACAAATACAAAACACATGGAAGAACTCATCATTCAACTTAGCCCAGAATTTGCATTAAGAGATCTTGGACCTCTCCACTACTTCCTTGGCATCGAAGTGATAAAAACTACAACAAGACTCATTCTCTCACAAGAGAAATATAGTAAAGAGATTCTCAAAAAGACACAATGCTTGAGGCAGCTCACCTTAGCACACCTATGGCTGCCACAACCATAGACACACTAAATGACAATGATCTAGTTGACCCAACCAAATTTAAGAGTGTGGTGGGATCACTACAATACCTAACACTTATAAGATCTGATATCACATATGCAATCAACAAAGTGTTCCAACACCTTTAGGCCCCAAAGATCAAAGATTCCAATGTTGTCAAAAGGATACTGAGATACATCACAGGCACACGAAGGTATAGATTAACTTTTCACAAGAACAACACTCTAAATGTATATGGTTTTTGTGATGCAGATTGGGTTGAATGTAGAGATACAAGAAAAAGCACATCGAGATCCTGTATATTCTAGGAGCAAACTGCATAGCTTGGAATTCAAAGAAACAAATCACAGTGGCAAGATCAAGCTTAGAAGCAGAATATCGTGCAATTGCCTCAACCAGCAGATCTCACATGCATAATATTCCTACTCCAAGATATTGGAATCAGCATCCTACAACCTCCAAAACTACTCTACGATAACATGAGCTCCCAACCCCGTATTCCACGTATGAACCAAGCACATAGAGATTACAAAATATGTGTCTACAATAATGCAAGTAGTAGACATCTTCACCAAGGCCCTTCCCAAAACCATATTCAAAGATCTAAGGAGAAAACTAGGCATGTATGAGATACAACCTAATTTGAGGAAGAATGATAAAATAATAGAAGCTGTCAAGGACCAATCAAATTAATTACTGCACAAAACAAAGCTATCAAGGACAAATAAGTCTAATTGCCTTCTAATCAACTTCTCGTCTTCTCCACAAATTGATTTTTTCCACAATGCCCAACAATCCTTTCCCTTTAACTCCACAACAAAATTATCTCCTCCAGCTCTCAAACAGGACAGTAGGTTATCTCCTCCAGATATGGTCTTTCCTATGTGATTTCCTTGATTAATTTTGTTTTATTTTGGACCTAGCATTCTGCCATTATTTTCTTCATTTACAATAGCTATTAGTTCTGGTTTTTCTTCTATTTTCCATGAAGGGATTATCTTCCTTATGCAATCCTCTTTAAAATGTGGACTATTTGTTATGTTTTTTTATACAAGGAATTGAGTTGCAATTCATACTAGATTGATCTGAAAAACTTCCAAAAGCATACAAAATAAATAATTTATGAACCTAGATTTGAAACTTAAACTTTGGATCGAGAGCAATCGCTTGTCCATAGCCCATAAATCTCATTATATTCTTCAAACAAAATTTAAGCATTTCACAACAGGCACAATGGCTAGAGAGCTCTTTTCTTTCATGCATAATACTTTTTTAATAAAATCTTCATTTATTGGGTTTGGTAATTCTTGTCCATCCATGTTTATTAGGATCAGTGCTCCACCCAAAAATGCCATTTTCACCACATATGGTTCTTTGTAATTAGGCATCTACTTTTCTATATGATCCTTTTGAAGTAGAAGAATCTCTTTAAAACAAAATCTCCTTCCTAAAAGCAAGGAGGATGAACTTTCCTATTGTAAGCTCGAGCCAATTTCCTTTGATATAGTTGCCCTCTGCACAATGCAATCATCCTTTTACTCTTCAATGAGGTTCAATTACTTATACCTTGCTTGAATCCATTCTGCTTCCTCAAGTTTTACTTCCTTGATTACTCTAAGGAATGGTATTTCAACTTCAATTGGCAAAACTACCTCCATGTCATATACCAAGGGAAATGGAGTTTATCTAGTTGAAGTGTGAATTGATGTACGATAACCACGTAGGACAAATGGTAACATCTCGTGCCAATCTTTAAACATGACAATCATTATCTCAATAATTCTCTTGATATTTTTGTTTGCTGGTTCCAGCGCACCATTCATCTTGGGATGATAAAGAGTAGAGTTTAAATACTTAATTTTGAACTGAGTAAACAACTCATCCATCAGTTTGTTATTAAGGTTCCTTGCATTATTAATGATGATCCTCTCCAGAAGGTCGTATCAACAAATAATGTCTTTTTTATGAACCTAAGGACTGCTTGTTCGTGATGCTTTTATAAGAAGTAGCCTCTACCCACTTGGTAAAATAATCAATAGCTACCAAAATGAAATGGTGGTCATTTGATGCTTTACGCTCAATCATTGGACCAATTACATCCATGTCCCACGTAGAAAATGACCATGAAGCTGCTAATATGTGCAAGGAAGAAGCAGAAGTGTGAACTCTGTCCGCATATATCTAGCATTTGTTATATTTCTTGAGTATTTGATACTATCTAATTTCATAGTTAACCAATAATATTCAACATGTAGGATTTGTCTGGCCATCATGTGCTCATTTGCATGAGTTCCATAAACTCCTTCATGTATTTCTTTGAATATACTCTTGGCTTCTATTACATCTACACATCTTAGGAGAGTCATGTTATAATTTCTCTTATAGAACACTTCTTCGTCCAAGAAGAAATCATGGCTAACCTCCTGATAGTGCACTTATCATTCTCAAATGTTCCAAGCTAGTACACTCGACTCATAATATAGCACTTGATATCATGATACCAAGGTTTTTCGTCTCATTTTTCTTTAATATTCATGCAATATGTTGGGGCATTTCACTTTTCGATCTTTATGGGTTGGATTTTCTAATTATAGTTCATAATAAACATGGCCGATAAGGTTACCTACGCATCTACAACTTGATTGTTTTCTCGTGGGACATGTTCAGATGTGATAGACTCGAAGGCTTGAGCCAGTTCTAGAATGTATTTATTGTAGGAGATCAGTTTAGGGTGTCTCGTTTCTATTCAACTGTTTTATCACCAAAAAAGAATCTTAGCAAACTTGCAACTTTTTTATTTCCATGTTGCATGCCATCTAAACCCCCAAATTTCATGCCTCATATTTCTTCATGTTATTCGTGCAACCAAAGTATAACTTAGTAGTTAATGGAAACAACTTTCTCACTGAGGAGATTAACTTTGCCCCTACACTATGTCTGACCTCGTTTCTGGCTCCATCGAACAACATTGTCCACGTTTTTGAATCTTGTGGTCCATCTGTTTTTCATTATTGCTATGATGTCCTCATGTGGAAACTCAAACTTCATCAATTTATAGTCTTCTATTGGTAGCTCGGCTAAATAATTAGAGATTACACTCCCTTTTATTTCTTTTCGAGTAACATAAACAATGTCATACTCAAATAACGATGCTTGCCATTTAGCTATTATTTCATATAAAGACAATTTGTCAAAAAATGTACTTTATGAGGTCCATCTTCGAGATGAGCCAAGTTTTGTAACACATGTATTGCCTTAACCTTTGAGTTGCCCAAGCTAAAGCACAACACATTCTTTTCAACAATGAGTAGTTTGACTCGTAATTTGTGAATTTCTTGCTCAAATAATAAACGACTTGCTCTCTTCTTCTTGAGAAATCATGTTTTCCTAGCATGCATCCCATTGATCCCTATTTCACTATTAAGTATAGAAGTAGAGGTTGTCTTGGAGTTGGTGCTACAAGTACTAGAGGACTTTGTAAATACTTTTTTTATTTTTTCGAAAGCTTTTTGACATTCTTCATTCCAATGACATGTCTCACTCTTGCGCAAGAGTTTCAATATGGGCTCACAGGTATGAGTTGAGTGTGAAATGAAATGTGTGATATAAATTCAACCTCCCTAGATAACTTCTGACTTCCTTTTGAGTCCTGGGTAGCCTCGAATCTACAATTGCCTCTCTTTTTTAAATAGAAATTGAGACTATTCATAATTGAATCAATTTTTAATAGGATTAAAAACAAGGCTTAATAATGCACTTAGATTCATTAATCAAATAATTAATGGTTAATTCAAGATTAAAGAATTAAAAATTAAAAATGATCATAGGGAAACTCTGTCTAAGATTCTAACTAAGTTGGGGCATATTTAAGTTGACCAAAAGAGAACACCTCTACCTAGGAACTGACTTGTGAGAGTTGAATTAGTCAAATTTTATTTAGATTCATTACACAGACTCATAATGTGATTAGATTTTAAAGTATAGTTTGAAACTTGGTAATTCACATTGAAATCAATCCAACAAACACAAGGGTAATGAAAGGGTTAAATTAGTCTATTTTGTCTAATTAGTAAACCCTAATTTCAAAATAGTGAATGAGAGAAGGATGTGTGATAATACATCCTACAGTTTTCATCATTGTTCACAATATGAGATTTAAGTGGGGTCTCGCGGCGACTTTGGACCATCCCCTCAGAAAGTGTTTACATAGATCAATATCAAGGTGAATCTCTAAAGAATGATAGGATTGTAGTTTTATTCCAATAGTTGACCTACCCTACGACGATACTTGTTAGGATGAAACTATAAGATCTAAAATGATGGGTCACACTCAAAAGATTCATAAGGTTGTTAATGTTCTTTTTGACCAAATTAATGATAACTAAATATTATAGAATAAGAGTTATATATTATAGTATAATACTTGGTTGAGAATGTCTTAGTTCAGTGAAAAAAAAACACTTGACCTACCCTACTACGGCACTTGTTCTGACCCACCAAAGTATCATAGTATTAGAAATGATTTATATGGTTTATTTATCAATTGTTTGATTTTAATGCTAAAATTGTATGAATAATGATTGCATTTATTAAAAAGTGTTCTCTTTATATTACAGTACACAATGTCTAGTTCTTTTATTTTTAATTTTATTGCTAATATATTAAATTCAGATAATTATATCACTTAAAAAAGTAATTTTAGCACTATAATGGTAGTGTAAAATATTATTTTTGTCTTAGTTGAGCAATGTTCTCAAAACTTGTCACCAATGCCAATAAAATTGTTTGTGAAGCACCTGATTGATGAATCTTAACTAACAAGATGATTGATACATATCTTTGGTTGATATGTTAGATGTTGGGCTAGATGGATAAAGAATAAAATAACAACATATTTGATGTTGAAGTCATTAAATGCCAAATTTAGATAATTGTCTAAATGATCTCAAGATTACATATTTAGGAAAAGAAACTATGACTGAAGTTATAAAAGAAAATAATTTCTAAAGTAGTCAGAGCAATCATAATGAGATAAATTTTTGAAATACCTTTATAGCAAGAAGAATACAAAGAAAAGTAAATTAAATTTACTACATTTTTTTTTTGTGAAGAATAACAATCTTAGCATGATAGTTGATTTAGAATCTACTATCTACATTTGTTGTTCATCACAATTATGTAATTCTTTGAAAATGCATAATAATGTAGAATAGTCTCTACAAGTTGGCATTAGAGATTCTATCTCAGTTGATGTAGTGGGAGAAATTAAAATATCATTAATAATACTTCTTACTTAATATTGAACAAGGTACTTTTAATAGTACTTTTAAGAGAAGTTGGAGTTCATATAATAAAAATTTCAAAAGTAATAATGTTTGCATTTTCAAAACTATTTGGAAATACGTTCAATTGATTATAAGAACAATTTGTAAGTGTTTGAAATTATTAACATATATTATTTAAGACTATAAGAGTCTTGAATAGAAAGACAAAAAAAATTCTCCTAAACACGATACTTATCTTTGGCTCTTAACGTTGATTTACATCAACATAAATAGAATTGGAAGACTAATAAAAGAGTAGCGCTATAAACAATAGTTAGATATTTTACTTGTTTGTAAATCTTGTCTTTCATTCAAGATGACAAAAGGTTTTTTTGTTGGAAAAGACTACAAGGCCCAAGAACACTTTAAGATTACACATAACGGTTTGGTGAATGTAAAAGTAAAATAAAGTTACAATGATTCATCTCATTTGTAGATGATTATTCAAAATATAAGTATTTTTTTACCTAATTCAACACTAGTCTTAAACGCTTGAAAAGTTCAAGAAGTATGAGACCGAAGTTAAAAAAATTTTAGGTAGATTCTTCAAAACACTATGATCAAATCGTGGTGGAAAGTACATGAATGAAACTTACTAAGATTAATTGACGAAAAAGTAGTACAATTATGTAGAGGGTTCTGTTAGAGGAAGAAACATAACCTTGTTGGACATGGTCAAATCAATAATGAGTTACACATCATTATCATACTTTGGTTGGGATATGCAATAGAGCTTGCATAGTGAAGGTTCCTTCCGAAAGTGTCTCAAGACAACTTTGAGATACTGAATGAGCAATAAAGCTAGTTTACAACACTTCAACAAAGGAGAATGTCAAGCATACATACTAAGACAAACTAAAAAATGGTTGGAATGAGTTCATATAAATACTTAAGTGTAGGCTATCTCTATGGAAACACAAAATGGTTTTTTTATACAATCTTAAAGAGAATTAGGTGTTTATATAACAAATGTCACTTTTCTATAATAAGAATAAAAAAAATCGCAAACCTTGAAAAGGTAAGATAGTGTAGGTAAGTTGGTTCCAAGTAAAGCTACTAAATCATTAACACAAGTTGTTAATAGTTCAATTACATTTGGGAGTTAAACGAATCTTAGTCATAAAACTCATTATAGTGGGAGAGTTGTGAGACAATTTAATCATTACAAGGGCTTAGTTGCAGTCCATGTTGCCACATTAGATGACACCATTGATGGCATATCATCCTCAATGTAATATTACGGGGTATTGACAATGATCAATAGGTCAAAGTCCTAAATCTCAAGATATATTCATATATTCTATCTCTGCGTAGAATTTGTAGACCTTCTTAATGGAGTTAAACTCATAGGTAATGAATAGAATCTATATAAATAAAAATAAAAAGATGTGTAGATAGAAGGAATAGGCCTTCAAAGTAAGATTAATGGTAAATGGTCAAACTCAATAGGATAAAATTGATTATGAGTAGAATTTCTCCTTTGTTGTCATACTAATGTTTATAAGCATTCTTTAATTCATTAATTGTTGCATATGAGATATGCAAAATGAATGTTAAGACTTTCTTTTAGAAAGAAAATCTCAAAGAATGCATCTACACAAATAAACTAAAGGGGTTCTTTTTAAGATCAGGTGCAAAATGTTTGCAAGTTGTAAATATTCATTTGTAAAATAATTTTGATCTTAAGATTTGTATCAGAACCTATGCATTGAAATTTCCATGAGGTATTGCTGATTGTGGTTTAAGCCTTCAGATTTTCCATATAAGCTTGAATTTCAACGGCTGGTTAGTAGAAAATTCTTCCTCATCACTAGAGCACCGTCCAATTCTTGATACAGAGGACCTTCTAATTGTTGTTCTTGCGTCTTTGTTAGAAATATGAGTCATGGTGCCCATTAGTTGGTGCATCTCGGTCACATGCCTTGCTCATACCTTCCATAGAGTCTTCAACTCAGATTACTAGTCGAGTTAGAGATTTCATAGAGAGAGTCGAAGGTACTTTGATACAAAAACTAATGTGTAATTTCAATTTGGTGAGAAATTTTATTGATGATTCATTTCTTTGCATACCTTAATACCGTTTTTTTAGATATACCTTAACTAATTGAGTTATACTCATTGTGGCAACTTATTGTCAATCTATTTATAGAATAATCCCCTCTAACAGTCCATAAAAGAAATAACTTTAACCATCTAGGTAACACTCTTTCAACCCCTA
>JAOANK020838252.1:0-10500 GCA_026257165.2 Telfairia occidentalis | reverse complement strand
CACAAACAACCTTTTACATATTAGTTATCTAATAACTAATTGAATTTTCAGTTTTAGTTTATTGAAACTACTTTTGTTATGTAGTTAGTCCATCTTTGTATATATATATATATATATTTATTGGAGATATCAATAAATCATCAAAGTCTCTATTCTCCATTTTGCGTGTAATATAGTATTAGAGCAATAAGCGCCCTGCGTTCCGCGTGTCTTTTTTTTCCGCCTCTGTTTCTTGCATTCTCCAATCATGCAACCAGAGTCAAATTTACCATTTTCTTCATCCTTTCAGCTTAATCCTGCGAATGTGACCTCATCCAACCCGTATTTCTTGCACGACAATGATACATAAAATTTAGTTCTTGTTTCAGAACTATTTGATGATGACAATTATGTCACCTGGAGCAAATCCCATGGCGATTGCTCTCTCGATCAAGAACAAGCTAGAGTTCATTGATGTTGATGGCAGCATTCCAAAGCTAATTGGGAAACTACTACCCACATGGATCCACAATAACCATATTGTTATTGCATGGATTCTCAACTCTGTTTCGAAGCAAATTTCATCTAGCATCATCTTCTCGGACTCTGCTCGAGCAATTTGGCTAAATTTAAAAGAAAGGTTCCAGAAGAAGAAAAGTCCTCACATTTTCTAATAGAAGCGTCAATTAGCCACACTTGCTCAAAATCAAGAGTCAATTACAATGTATTTTTCAAAGCTAAAAAGCATTTTGGGATGAATATGTGACATATCAGCCTAACTGCATATGTGGACGCTGCGACGATGGTGGGTTTAAATATGTTACAAGGCTATTCGGGAATTCTTCAACTTCAAATACCTTATGAGCTTTCTTATGGGTTTAAACGAGTCCTTCAGTCATGCTAGGGCACAAATATTGTTAATGGATCCACCACCAACCATTAACAAAGCATTGTCGCTTATCTCACAAGAAGAACAATAGCTTTCCATTCAGATTTTCTCTCAACCTTCAGCCGTGACACTTGCTGCCGCCAAGTTGCCTCATTTTGGACCAAAACAGAAGAAAGATCGTCCAGTCTGTACTCACTGCAACATTCCTGGTCACACCATTGATCGATCTTACAAACTCCATGGTTATCCACCAAGATATCGTCCAAAAAGAGGACAACGAGCTTCTACGTCTACTACTTTTCAATCACAACTGGCTCCTAATGTTGCACATTTTTCTATTTCTATGGCTAAGGCATCTCTTGCAGACCATCTATCCACTTCTCAGATGGTTGTAAATGATGTTATTGCTCAATGCCACAACATTCTAAACATGTTGCAATCGCAATTAACTGCTACTAAGACTCTTGCTGAATCATCTTCTTTGCATATTGCAGGTATTTGTCCAAACAAATACTTACATCATTCATCATCTGATCATTGGATAGTTGACTCTGGCGCCTCAACTCACATATGTTTTAATCGTTCTATGTTTACTTCCATCAGTTCTATTCAAATGTCAGTTTTGCTACTCGATAACACAAGAATTCCAATCAAATTTGCTAGAACTGTTACTCTGTTTGGGTTCATCACACTACAACATGTGCTCTTTGTACCAAAATTTCATTATAACCTATTGTCCATCAGCACATTAACTTCAGATACATCTCTATCTCGTGTTTTTATACTGATTGTTGTGAAATTCAGGAAAAGCCCACTTTGAGGATGATTGAAAAGGGTAAGCTACATGACAGACTATACATTCTGGATACATTGGATGAACTTGCCACTTCCGCATCTATGGTTTGCACGAGTTCTATATAGCAGTCCATGGGGTCACTCTGGCATTCTAGGCTTGGCCATCCTTCTCTCACTAGATTGATTGCTTTAAAGGATGTGTTAAATGTTGATTTTTCTAAGCATTGTCATACTAAGCCATGTGTTGTGTGTCCCCTTGCTAAGCAAAGACGGTTGTCGTTTACTTCTAGCAATCACATTTCTTCTCATGCCTTTGATTTGATACTTGCTGATATTTGGGGGCCATTTGCCACTCCATCTTATGTGGGGTATACATATTTCCTTACTATAGTTGATGACTGCACTAGGTATACTTGGGTTTACATGATGCATCGGAAGTCTGATGTTTTGAGCATAATCCCTTAGTTTTTTAAGCTGGTAAAAACTCAATATCAGAAAACCATTAAAACCTTTAGGTCAGATAATGCTCTGGAGTTGGTTTTTGAGGATTTCTTTCGGAGTAAAGGTGTTATTCATCAATTCTCTTGTGTTGGAAGACCAGAACAAAACTCTGTTGTAGAATGTAAACAACAACATATTCTTAATGTAGCTCGAGCCTTATACTTTCAGTCTCGCATTCCTCTTCATTTTTGGAATGAGTGTATTCTCATTGCTGTTTTCCTTATTAACCACACCCCCTCACATGTTTTAAAATGGAAAACCCATTTCACTTGTTATATGGGTCACCAGTTGATTATTCTTCCTTGAGAGTTTTTGGTTGATTATGTTTTGCATCCACACTCCCTTCACATCGTACAAAATTTGAACCACGAGCCATACCAACCATTTTTCTCGGACACCCACCTGGTATGAAAGCATACAAACTATTTGACACTGAACATCGTTGGGTCTTTATATCTAGTGATGTTGTTTTTCATGAGAGCATTTTTCTTTTTCATACGGTCTCATTACCTAATGATCAAGAGGATTTTTTTCCTGACCTTGTCCTTCCAAAACCTTTCAATACTGATATGTCCTTTCCTGCTACTTCACCTAATCCTATACTAGATCCCGTACCTAACCCATCTGCACCAAATGAACCAAATGCCTCATCCTCTTCACAGTTTATAATTGAACCTGAACCAAATATCTTTACTAATTCCATTTCTAGCCAACTTCATGTTCCTGCTACAACAAATTCTGAACCACAACCTCACCTACGCAGATCCTTGCGCCCAACAAAACAACCTTCCTATCTTCAAAATTATCACTGGCTTCTCATATTCTTCTTTCTCATAGTTCTACCAAATACCCACTACAAAACTATATTTCCTATTCTCACATTTCTCCTTCATTCAAATCCTTCACCTTTAATCTTTCATCCCATTATGAATCTCGATTTTACCATCAAGCCCTTCCTTTTGACCATTGGAAAGATGTAATGAATGCTGAATTACAGGCCATGGAAGCTAATAATACACGGACTATGGTTTCTCTCCCCTTAGGCAAGCACTCCATCGGGTGTAAGTGGATTTATAAGGTGAAACATAAGGCTGATGGTTCAATTGAGCGATATAAGGCTCGCTTGGTTGCGAAAGGATACACCTAACAAGAAGGATTAGACTTCTTTGAGACGTTTTCCCCCATGGCCAAACTGGTCACAGTCCTAGTGTTACTTACTGTGGCAACATCATATCATTAGCCTCTAGTGTAGTTAAACGTAAATAATGCGTTTCTACATGACAATCTATTTGAAGAAGTCTCATGGGCTTGCCTCTTGGTTATGTACCATCTAACCATGCTCCGAAACAGGGGGAGCGACTTATTTGTAAACTCCATTAGTCCATTTATGGCCTAAAGCAAGCTTCGCGGCAATGGTTTGCCAAATTTTCATAAAGTTTGACTTCCTTGGGTTTTAACCAATCCAAAGTTGATTATTCGTTGTTTGTACGAGGTACTGGATCTTTCTTTATTACTTTATTGGTCTATGTTGATGATATAATCATTACTAGGGCCGATGAGAATGCTATTACTTGCCTAAAAGTCCTTCTAAATGAAAAATTTAAACTAAACGACTTAGGGGCATTCAAATACTTTCTTGGCCTTGAATTAGCACGCTCCACTGCTGGTATTTGTGTCTCTCAACGACAATATACACTTCAATTCCTAGAGGATTCTGGGCTTCTTAGAGCCAGACCTGAGGCATTACCGATGGATCCTTCCTTAAAGCTTCATGCTTCTAATATGGATTTATAGTTCGATCCATCTACTTACAGGAGATTGATTGGATGGCTGCTCTATTTGACCATATCTCGCCCAGATATTACATTTGTTGTCCATAAACTCAGTCAATATGTATCCAGCCCATGTAAATCACAGTTAGCTGCTGCTTTTCACTTGCTTCGCTACTTGAAGCATGCTCCAAAACAGAGTATCTTTCTAGCAGCCTCCTCTTCATTCCAGATAAAAGCCGTTGCTGACTCAGATTGGGCCTCATGCCCAGACACTCGACGTTCTACCATAGAGTATTGTGTTTTCTTAGGAGACTCAATGGTGTCCTGGAAGTCTAAGAAGCAAACAACCATTTCTTGTTCTTCAGCTGAAGCCGAATATAGGGCTTTGGCATTGGCTACTTGTGAACTTGTTTGGCTCTCTTATTTGCTTTCAGATTTGCAAATTCCAATTTTTACTCTAGCCCTTCTCTTTTTCGACAATCAAGCCGATGTACATATTGCTTCAAATCCAACATTCCATGAGCGTACCAAGCACATAGAGTTGGATTGTCATTTTGTACAAGATCGTGTTACTGATGGATTCCTCAAACTTTTTCCCATTCGATCTCATCTATAGCTTGCTGATATCTTTACCAAAGCTCTTCCAATTGCTTCTTTGTTTCCCTTATTGTCCAAGATGGGTATTATGGATGTTTATAGCCCATCTTGAGGGGAGTTTTACGTATTAGTTATTTAATAACTAATTGTTTTTTCCGTTTTACTTTATTGAAACTACCTCTGTTATGTAGTTAGTCCATCTTTGTATATATATATTCATTGGAGATACCAATAAATCAACAGAGTCTCTATCCTCCATTTTGCGTGTAATACAAACCTTCACATCTCTTATTTTGTAACTTTTTAAATTTCAATTCTAAACCTAAATTGATGATGTATTTAGTGCTCGATTGTCTTATTTATTTTGGGTTTATTTCGCATTTTCATTTCGATTGTTTTAAATAGGTTGTTCTAAATGAGTTTGATTTCTAGGTTAAACCAATCTATCAATGAGATCCTTAGTTATTTTTCAATTTTTTTTTTGTTAAATTCACATTCAGTACCACTTATTTTGCTCATGAATGAACATTGATAAATAACACAAAATTTAACCAAATAAATATTTAAAATCAATCAATGAAAATATTTGAATCTAGCTAGCATCTAATTATCAGGCAAAGGGAATTATCAAACAGAAAATATAGTTCAACTATGAAGATTCAATGGTTTTAAAAAATAGTTCTGAGTCTTTCTACAATAATGTCCATAATTATTGATGATTTTATTTTTTAAAATATGAAAACTCTACTAATTGAATTACAATGTATCAAATAAAATTAAAAAATTAATGTTAAATTGATTCACCTAACTAAGTATAAGGGTAAAAATGGATTTTATTTTTATTATTTCTTTTTTAAGTACATACAAAAATATCTTTTTCTTTTAATATTAAGTGATTGATGGTATGAAGTTAATTAAAACCAATTCAATACATATTACGAGGGAAACTCTTTTAAAAGATTAGAAACAAAATTGAAAAATAATAATTATTAGGACAAAACAGATGCTTTTGTAACTACTGAAAATGTGATGTGACACCCCTCACTATCTACAAACCCTAGGTAATTGGGGCGACATTTTATAACAACTTTCATTTCATGCTCTTGTTTTTTCTAAATATATTTTAATAATTAACCTTTTTAGTAGCTTAGTGGATAATGCATCTGCTTCTATCCCAAAAATCGATGGTTCAATCCTCAATGTTACATTTGTTGTATTAAAACATAACTATATTTAAGCAAATCATTATGATCCTCAATATGTTATGTATCCTGTCAATTTCCTAGTTCCTATTAAAAGGTGAAAGTTGTTCATTTCCCTCATTCATGCAGTAACTAATCTTCCATTAAAGGGTTATTTGCAGATGATAGCTTGTTATTTTGTAAGGCTAGGAGAGAAAATTTTTTGAAAATTTAGAGCATTCTTACAACGTATATGCCAAAGGCTCTGGGTAGGTAGTTAATTTTGACAAATCAACAGTTGCTTTGGAAAAAAGACTCCAAACTCTGTAAAGAAGGCCCTTGCAGACATTCTTGGGATGCGAGTAGTCCTAAACCATAGGACGTATCTTGGGGTGCCTTCCACTCTTTCAAGAAATAAAAGGAATCTCTAAATTTTTTGAGAGAGAAAGTCTTAAAAACCCTTCAAGGCTGAAAAAGTAAACGGTTCTCTAAGGCCAAAAAGGAGATTCTTATTAAGGCAATAGCTCCAGCAGTACCCACTTATACTTTAAGCTGCTTCAAGTTGCCGGTTAGTTGTTGTCAGGATCTCAACAAGTTAATAGCAAACTTTTGGTGGGGTAGCTCAGAATAAGGTCGAAAAATCCATTGGGTCAGTTGCAAGAAGATGACTAAACCAAAAGAATAGGGTGGGCTAGGTTTTCGTGACATTCAAAGCTTTAATCAAGCCTTGCTCGCTAAGCATTCCTGGCGGATCATGCACCGCCCAAATTTTATCCTAGCTCAAGTTCTGAAAGAAAAATACTTTGTGAAGGACCATTTTCTACATGCAAAGCTAGGATCGAGGTTGTCTTACATTTGGCGTAGCATCCTCTGGGGTTGAGAACTGGCCATGAAAGGGGAGAGATGGAGGGTTGGCAATGGAGTTTCAATCCATCCCTACAGCGATCAATGAGTGCCAAGGAAGAAAACTTTCAAGACTATGTCGGCTCCATGACCTTTAACTTTCAATTTAGTTGCAACTTTGATAAATGATGAGGGAGAGTGGAAGAGGGACTTAGTCCCAAATATTTTTATATAGGAAGATGGCAACATGATTCTCAGTTTACTTTGGAACACAAATCGTCTTGATGATTCATTTATGTTGCATTACGATAAAAGAAAGTACTTACTCTGGTAAAAGTGGTTGTAAAGTGGCATTAAGTGATGGAAACACTACGGGAACTTTATCAGGGACAGATAGCAGGACAAGATGGACACGACTTTGGAAACTAGATCTCCCTGAAAAAATTAAGATTTTTGCATGGCGAGCTAGCCTCCATACCCTCCCAACAAAGTTCAACCTATACAAAAAGAAAGGAGTGGAAGATAGTGCCTACCGACTTTGTCACAGGGAAGTAGAAATTGAAATCCATGCTCTATGGCTGTGTAAGAAACTTCGAAGTTTTTGGACACAATGGAGTCTAATGGCCACTTTGTTATCTGGTACTTATAATGATTTTCTCTCTCTTTTTGTAGAGCCTGGAAGGAACTGCCATAAGAGGAGCTGGAAGTTCTCATTATCACTTTTTGGACAACTAGGAATCGTCGAAATATGTTGAATTCCAACACTGTCCCATATCAGTCGAGCACTAGCATATTGTGAAGACTGCAAGGACGAAATCGATAGACGACATCAAATCGAGCACCTACATTGCACACCATCACAGACGACGTACAATGACAACCACCGGACTTTCCACAATATAAGTTGAACATGGATGCAACACTTCTGGACGGTCAAGCTGGATTTGGAATTGTTGTACGCGACAATAAGGAAGAAGTAATGCTTACAGCCAAAAATGCTAGAACATTATAGGGCCCAGTCGAGTTGGCAGAGGCAATGACAGTGAATGTAGTAACAATAAAGATAGCGATGGAGGCAGGACTACGACCATTATCAGCTGAAATCGACTTCCAAATCGTTTGGAATCTTTTACAAGGTAACGAACGGTTTGAAAATGAAACTCAATTGATAGTAGATGAAATCAGAGGCTGAAGACAACAAGGAGAAATTATTGTCATAACTTTAGCAGGTCGAAAACAAAATAAAGTTGCAAATTAGTTGACAATCCATGGCGAGGAGAAACAAACTTACAACAATTTGGATGGAAGACTACCCACACTGGTTATCAAATTTCTTTTTAATAAAGAAATGAATATCAAATATATTTTATTTAATTTTTTCAAGAACAAGAAAAAATTTAGAAGAAAATCAGTCATTGGTTGGCTGGCTCTTTTTAGCAAAAGGGGTATTGCCGCAATTGGTCAAGATCCTAACTGCACTGTTTGTCTTCAATTGTGTCCAATAAAATTTAAGATTAGATTGGGATTTGCAGAGTGAAGTTTAATAACCAAGGGGAATCTTACTTTTTAATGCTTACAAAATTCTTCCTTGCATTAAAAAAGAATTCTTGTTCTTTATCAAACTAAATAAAGTTGTGTGGACAAAGATTGCTGTAAGCTCTTTCCACCATCTAAAGCCTTTTGCTTTAAATATTCCAAATCTATCTTGCCACAATTTTTAGGACAATGATTGGGCTAAATGGACAATATTTTCCACGATGGAAAAATTTTGATTCAAACCTTACCATATGTCAAACTCTTATACACAATGTAGTGTAAAAATAAAATTTCTTATACACAATGATAAAATTCAAAATCTCGTTCAAATAAATATTTGTTGTTTATATTCAAGTTATAAAATCTTTATATATTCTAATTTTCATGTTATTGAATTTCTTGATATGACATTTTATTTTGATCTTATCAAATATAAGTAATTACTTACACTTAGTTAAGACATATCTTTCCGACTAAAGGATGTGTGTTTGAATTTTCATCACTAAAAAAAAAAAAAATCCTCTAGTTGCTTATATGGTGAATTTCAATTGTGTCATTTTTTAATTACCGCATTAGGGCAAAAAAACCAAATCAATCAATCGAATTTGTAATCAAATGGCTGCATTAAAAAGCATTCAATTATCATTAGAGGAGTGGAATCTTACTTCAAATTGAGAGGTTTTTAAGCATAGATCTAAAGAAAAAGCGCCCAAATTGATTGTAAAAGAGGACATTAGCGAAAGGGTGAAGACGAGCCAAATAGTAAAATTCTTTTGAGGGATGGTTCGGTTGTTTTTTGGTTTTTGAAAATAAAATATTTAGTTTGTCATACTCATTTTATCTTAAATATATAAATTCTAAATATTTTATAAACTTGATAAAGCCACCTAACTTTAGCCCTTAGCTCATACTACTTAAAAAAAAGTCAATATTACAATTCAAAAAAAAATTCAAACCTATAAAATCTTTGAAGGAAGTTATCAATGCCTCCACCAGTGGTAAAAAATATTCAATGTGGCCGCTCCATTGAGTTTACTCCCATCTAAATTCTCGAATGCATGATGAAATCATAATTTTGGTTTTCTCCTATATCTAACGATATAAAATTGCCAGTAACATTGTACCAACCTCCTTGAATAATTTCTCCACCAGTAGAGTTACGTTAAGATTGATAAAAGAAAGTATTTTTCTTTTTACTTTATAGGTAGTTTTATGATTATATTATATAGATGTTTTTTTTTAGTTCAATATAGACCTAATTAAAAAGCATCTCATAGTAGGGGGGAAATGGGCCAGGCCACTCATGGCCATTCAAATAGAAATGGGCCTTTGGAGTCCAATCAGTTAGCCGGGCCCTCGCAATCATTCCTATGTCACTTCCTCATTTCCCTCTTTTTTCTTTTGACCATGCCAAATACTAAAAAAGGTAAAATCATTGCTTTACATTTCTGATAAAATCACTACTACTTTCTACATGACTTTTACTTCTTTTCATGCTAAAAAGGCCTTTTAATTTTGAACTAATTCTGATATGTAAGTTATATATACAGTAAAATATTTGTAGATTCATCGTATTTAGAAAGTAAAATTGCAAAATTAAGTCCCTTAATAACATTATATTTATTTTAATTTTAAGAATGTTTTATTTTCTTTCGAATATCAAACTAAATCCAACTATCAGTTCTTTTTGGGACAAAGGACAACTATCAGCTCCTTTTATTCATCAACAAGAGTGTGTGTGTATATATATATATTTAGGGATGTGGAATAATATAATATAAAAAATTTGAGTAGATAATATAATTTTTTTACTCTTTTGTTTTTAAATATTCTTCTAAAACTAGGATAAATATGTATAAATTTTTGTAACCCATGCCTCTTTTCTTTTCTTTTTTTTTTTTGTTTTTGGTTGATTCAACATGTGGAGAAGCTATGCCTTAATTAGTTTAGCAATGCTCAGGTTGACCATGCCTTAATCAGTTGAATTATTCACAAATTGACATATAAAACGGATGCTTATGGTGTCACTTAAGCAAGTAAAGATGTTATGAAACCATTGAAAATTGGATCTAAAAACCATGTTAAAGAACAAGACCCATAAAACGCAATTTCAAAATCCCAAAACGGAATTTTAAATCAACCCAAAGAAAGTAAAAACCGGATTACCTTGTTGATCAAATATCTCAATGCAAGAAGCATATTCCTTGTTTGAGATTCGAACCACTCCACAAGAGAGATTGATCAAGTCTCACTTGAATGATCCTAAACATGCAAACTAATATAAGAATGCAAAGAAACATAGCTCTTGGCTATATAAAGCTCTAAGGCTATTTTTACTACATTTTCAATTCTGTTTTTGTCAAGATACATGAATGACTATTTATAGCCTTCAAAATAAGCTCTAAAA
>JAOANK020837925.1:0-10501 GCA_026257165.2 Telfairia occidentalis | reverse complement strand
TTTTAGGGTGCTTATTAGATTAATTTTAATTATATTATTTCTGTCTAAGTTGATCGAAAAAGTTTTAATTTTTTTAATCAACTCTATTCACCCTCCCTCTAGTGTTGCCATACGATCCTACAGATTTGAAGTAGTTCTATTGGTGGCCTACATGAAGAGAGATGTGGCAAAGTTTATAAGCAAGTGCTTGGTTTGTTAATAGGTGAAGGTACCAAGACAAAGACCAGTAGGTCTACTACAACCTTTGTCTGTACCAGAGTGGAAGTGGGAGCATGTCTCCGTCGATTTCATCACGGGGTTGCCTAGGACACAGTAAAAGGATATACGATGATCTAAGTTATTATTCATAGGCTCACCAGGTCCGTGCACTTCCTCCCTAGAAAGTCTACTTACTCTATGAAGTCATGGGCATAGTTGTACATTGAGAAGATCATTAGGTTACATGGGGTACCCATCTCTATTGTCTGTGATAGAGATCTTCATTTTACATCCACCTTCTGACAGAACTTGCAAAAGGCGATGAGTACTCAGTTAGATTTCAGTATAGCTTTCCATCCACAAATGGATGGCTAGATCGAGCGCCTGAATCAGACCCTGGAGGATATGTTTCGGGCATGTATTTTGGACTTTAGAGGGAGCTGAGACTCCCACTTGCATCTAATGGAGTTCACTTACAACAACAGTTATTAGTCGACCATCAGTATGTCTCCGTTTGAGGCCCTTTATGGGAAAAAGTGTAGGTCGCAAGTATGCTTGGAAAAGGGTTGTGAGCGTAAGTTGTTGGGACCTGAGTTAGTAAAAGTTACAAACGAGGCCGTAAAGAATATCAGGGCAAGGATGTTAACAACCCAGAGCAGGCATAAGAGCTATGCAAACACGAGGCGAAAAGACTTGAAATTTTTTGTAGGCGAGCATGCGTTTTTACAACTGCCCCTACGAAAGGGGCCTAAGATTTGGCCGAAAGGGGAAGCTTAGTCTATGTTTCATTGGGCCATATGAGCTCTTAGAGTGGATCGGCACTGTGGTCTATTGATTAGCTCAACGGTCGATAATGTTTTCTATGTCTTTGCTACAAAAGTACATGTGATAGATTACGACCCTCTACATGTTAATTAGAGTCTGATCTATGAGGCAAAGCCTATTTAGATTGTCGTTAGGTAGGTGAAGGTACTTCGCAACTGGGAAATACCCTAGGTGAAAGTCCTTTGGAGAAATCACCGACTAGAGTAAGCTACTTGGGAATGGGATGAGGAAACGAATACCAAATACCTAGAACTATTAAGAGTAGCAACTTTCAAGGACAAAAGTTCTTAAGATGGCCAAGTTGTAACGTCCCATTTTTTTTAATTTGATTCAAATTTTGTTATTTTTGAATTAAAACAGGGATTAATTGTAATGTGGTGTTAATTAAAGGGGAGAATAATTAAGATTTTTTTTTGTTTTAAATAATAGAGACTTTATCTTTTGGGAAAAGGAAAGATTTAAAGATGATGGAATTTTCGAATTAAATCAAATTGGGGCTAGGGTTAGTGTTTGTGGTGAACCCTATAAGTATGCATATTATGAAACCCTAGCCACCAAGCCTTCTTTTATTTTTAAAAAGAAAAATTTTCCCTCCTTCTTTTCCCTCTCCCTTTCACGCCAAGATCCTCCTCCATTATTCTCTCTCTCACGCTCATCTCCTCACTATGGTGACAAGCGACAAGTAGAAGTAGTCCTCTTTTTCTATCTCTCCCACAGCTTTTCTCCTTCCATTCGAGTTGTCTTTCATGGTCAATCTTTGTCATCACCTCCTCACGCCAACTACTCTACGATAAGGTAGTGGAGATTTTCTGGGTTTCCCCCTTTTCAGCTGCTATAGAGGCATTTTTGGGGAAGTGAAAGGTCGAAAAGAACCACAAGAATGAGATCTAGGCATTGACAGAAGCGGAACAAAAAACAGAGGTATGGTGAAGCCTCACACGCAGTAAAAATAGAATTGCAGTGGTTGAGCGTGTGACACACGCGTCGCCGTAGAAGTGAGCTTGTCGGCACATGGCGGCTCTGATCGACCTAATTCAAGTGACGTTGAGTTCCTGGAGTTGAACAGAACCAGAAATCGGTGCTCGTGCACCAAATTGCAGTGGTGCGTAAGATGCCATGGGCATCGTATGTATGCTACAGACATTGTATGTAGTTGATATGTTATTGTTTGGGACCTTTGCATAATAGAGTGCATGTTGAAAATCGTTTGACGGTGGCAACCATCTCCCATTACAGAGAGTCAGTGTGGGTGGAAACTTGGCTACATTGATGATCACACCCGACTATGCGTCACTGCAACCACACAAGTCAATCATAGTATAATAAAATGGTTGTGAGGCCGAGTATTGTCCTCTAAAGTTTGGTTAATCAATCAATTCTCTTAATTATGTAATGGAATTCGTTCGATTTTATTTAGAAAAAATGAAACTTGAGGTGATTTGAATGAAACAAAGAAATAAAAACAAGCGTGAAAATGATAACGGGATAAAATTCAAGATCAAGAGAGTTTTAGGGGTGTCGATTTCACTAATGGTATCAGAGCCATTAAGATTTCAAAGCTCTTTCAAAATTTTTTTGCTTCTAGCGCAAAACTACTCTGACTTCAATTTCTGGGGGGAGGAAGGAGATCAATATTAAGTCTTTTTTATCTTCTACTCTTAAATTCAAATCTTTATCTATTTAAATATTTATTTAAATCTTTAGAATTATATTTCTATGGAAAGATTATCGTTGTGTTTGCCTATTTGTTCAACCTTCGTTGGATGTTCACGGCACCAGTGGGGCATAAGATCTAAGAAACTCCGTAATACATCTAGGGTAATAGGTCTTTGATAATCATTCAAAAGAAGTTTATTTCTAAATGTTTAAATTTATTTTTGAATTCCTATTTATTTGATTTAAAGTTATGAAGATAGAGTATTACCAATGATGTCCAAACTCTTCAATAAGATGAAATCAAAGAAGGCTCCACTTCAGGAGCTAACTGCATAAGAGATTGAATCTCAGCATATGGAGGATTCATCACTAGAAGAAGAAGAGGTGCTACAGATCGCGAAGATCGAGCATGAGTTAGAAAGATGAGATTTACCCAATCTCGATCTAAAAAAGGTATATTCTCATAATACATTTAGCTTCGCCCAGAAGTTAGCATCAAGACAGTTGAAAAAACCATCCCAGTTTCTCAACCGATTCACTCGATCTATCTATTCCCTTAAAGCAATCTAGTAAGCTGCAGAAAGAAATACAACTATTTGCATATCGGCGCCGTACAGATAGCTCTAAAACCTTTGTTTCGACTAGGATTAGATGTCTCTGTACTCTCTATCCTTAGTGATAAAAAAACATCAAAATTTTGAACAGTCAGTTCTAGGAATTATGTAATCAAACATTGTTAATGGTCCAATATAATTTAATTGTTATCCAAATCTAACGGTCTCTCTAACAGACCCAAATGTACACAAATCTCTTTATTTAGACATTGTAGAGAAGGGCCTAAACCTCGAAAGAAGGATCACACAAAGTAAGTCTAGTCTATAAGATCACGTACAGACCCATGATGACGAGTGTAGGATCTCGAGCATTAATGATGTCCCTAAAGAGGAAATAATGATGTTCGAGTCAAACCTTCATAAATCTTCTATAAGGATCCCTAAAATGATTGCTTGGGATGAGATTGCGAAGAATCTAGAGTGGACAATAGAAAAGGCCTTCATTCCACCACCAAAGAGAGCCACTCCAATATCTCAAATAGTTGAGTATCATGATGGCAAAGTAACAATCAAATTTCAAGAGGAAGCACCTTACTTCACTCAGGTAAAAAAAAAAAAAGCTAACCTTAAAAATACTTTGAATGAATTCATGAGCTCACGACCAAGTACTTCAGGAGTTAGAGACCAATTTGCTAACCCTAAGGTAACAAGATCTGAATCTCTTGGAGTTAAAGTTGTAGAAATATCTAAAGGATTTCCAGATATTTACTACGATGAAGAAGATAAAAGATCACCCAACTCAAATAGAGATGGTGGTAGAATCAGTAGAAAGAGATAAATTTAATGTTATTACTAATTTTATAATAGATAAGGAATTCTTACACAAAGATTTTAATTCTAAAAATAATAGACCATATAGGATAGAATTCAATGAAAAATATTTTGTGCAGGAACGAATAGAAATTAGAAAAGTATATTTCTCTTATTTAAGAAAAAAGAGAGAAAGTATCCCCTTTTTCAAATGGTTTAATAATCAAGAAAATGTACAAACCCTAGAAGATGACCCAATCCAGCAAACAAAAGAAAGAGGCTACATCCAGTCACTACGACCACCATTAGAAGAAATTGAATGTGAAAATTTATATGGCAACAAAATTATAGCTAAACATTTCCAACAGATAAACGAGAAGAATGAAATGAAACTCTCTACTAACAAGGAAATTAAGAGTATTCAATTACAAAATAATTACTCTAACAAAATGCTTTCTTGTATAGACAAACAGGTAGATAAGATAGAAAAGAAAATCAAGACTCGTGACGAATGAACTTCTAAAGGAAAGCTCAATAAAAATTGTCCAGAAATCCCTCTGATTAAACCAATCACCAACATTCCTTCCCTAAAATCAAAGGAAGAAGAAACGTTAAGGAGGAAGATAGAGAAGTTAACTAAGCTTTAAAAAGGTGAATGCTCAAACCAAAAGGACTTAGGAACACTAAATGTCCTCGAAGATGAGCAAGAAAGACTGGTCAGAAAAGGAAAATCCCTGACCATTAAAGATTCTGATTCGAAACCGAAGCAAGTTCAAAGATTACGAATTCCAGGTAAAAAAATACAATTATTATAAATGACCATCTTTTTCCTAATATAAGATACGAAGAAAGATGTGAATTTGGAAAATCTTCATATGAAGGAACTTCCATCTACGAATGGAATCTAGACGGAATGTCAGAGCATCTTCTATCGACAATGCTCAATGAGATGATAATGGCCTACCAAGCCTACAAACAAAGAGGAAAATCCAAGACAGGAATCTGCAAATAGTAAGTTTCGTTGGCAATTTGAAAAATTGGTGGAAAAATTGCCTAGTAGAAGAACAGAGGAGAATGGTTTTCAACCAGACTGCACCTATACAAAAGAAATAGATGACTAGGAAAACGGTAAAGGTTGAAGGTCAAGACAAGATTGTAGAATCTAAAATAAAAGTTGACGAAGTCATCCCAGACGCAGTCAAAGAACTAATCTATGGAATTACTTATTCTTCAATTGGTCAAACCTTAGACTACCGTGAAAGGGCAGAACAAGTATTAAAATCATTGAAATGTTCTAACATGGGAGACTTCAAATGGTACAAAGACATGTTCCTAACTAAGGTAATGACACTAACAGAAAGCAATAAAGAGCATTGGAAAGAAAGGTTCACTGATGGACTCCCAAGCTTCATGAGATTAAAGGTATACGAATAGCTTAAAGAAGACTACGATGATAAGATCAACTAGACTATGACAACATACAGTCTAATCGCCAGCATTGTAGTAAAATGCAGTCTAAAAATGTGCACATAAGCAAACATATAAGAAAAACTACAAAAGCCATGAAGGAATCGTGCAAGAGAATTAAGGGCTTTTTGTGAACAATATGGGTGCGTAACAAAAACATCCTCGTCTCAAAAGAAGAAGCAACCCTCCCAAAGAAGAGATAATCTCACGTCAAGAGGCTATAAAAAAAAAGATTTCCTAAAAGAAACTACCAGCAAGAATATCAACCATCAAAGAGGTATCATGACCAAGGAGAAAGAACAAATTATTACTAAAAATGTGAATTTTCTAGAAGACTAGGCAAAAATTCTAAACAAATAAATAAACTACATGTTATAAATGTAAAAAAAATGGTCATTATGCTAATCAATGTCCACCAAGAGGAAAAATCAATAACTTAAAAATTGACAAAAACACTAAAAAGGATTTATTAAATTTAATAGATGCTTTAACTAACAACGAGTCAATTATGAGTATGCTTGCAATGATGATAGTGAACAGGTACTCGAAGTCAACGAAGCAACAAATTAAGAAACTCAAAGCTCAGACTACTCTAGTCAAGTAGAAGGAGCGAGTGTATCCAAAGGATGCATAAATATCCTCACAGACATACAAAAGACCTACTTGAAGCAGTGGAAAAAATTAATGAAGAAGGAACTAGGAAGACAGTTCTACAAAATAGCATTTAATGTCCCCTTTGGATAATACGAATGGAATGTAATGTCATTCAGCTTGAAAAATGCTCCCTCTGAATTTCAAAAAATTACTAATGATATTTTCATAAATTTCAAAGATTTTTCAATAGTCTATATTGATGACATTTTCATCTTTTCGTCAAACATAGATCAACATTTCAAACAATTGAATTTTTTTGTCAAAACTATAAAAAAAAAATGGTTTAGCCATTTCTTTACCCAACATAAAAATAGTTCAAACAAAAATAAGATTCTTAGGTTTAAAGATCCATTGAGGGTCAATTAAACTGGTTCAAAGATTAATTGAATTTGCTTCAAAATTCCTTGACAAGATTCTTGATAAAACCCAACTACAAAGGTTTTTAGGGTGTTTAAATTATGTTTCGAGTTTTATAAAAAATCTTATACCAATTTGTAAACCACTGTTCCAATGTTTAAGAAAAAAATCATAAACCTTGGACAGAAGAACACACTAGTGCAGTCAAGAAGATTAAAGCCATAACAAAGACCCTTCTTTGCCTTAATCTTTTAAACCCAGCAGCTGATCTCATTGTAGAGACAAATGTTTCCAACTTAGGGTATGGAGGTGTGCTAAAACAAAAGATTGATGACAAAGAACAAATAGTTCGTTATCAATTGGGAATTTGGAATAGTGCTCAAAGCAATTATTCCACGGTGACAAAAGAACTGCTAACAATAGTGAATTGTGTATAGAAATTCCAAGGTGATTTTATCAACAAAAGATTCACCATTAAAATAGATTCTATGGCATCTAAATTTGTTTTAAATAAGGACCTAGAAAACTTAGTATCCAAACAAATTTTTGCCACATGGCAAGCAATTCTATCATTCTTCGACTTCGAGATTTTGCCTATAAAAGGAGAACAAAACCCCTTAGTCGATTACCTCTCAAGAGAGTTTCTACCATCTCTCTAAAAAT
The DNA here is from genome assembly GCA_026257165.2 of Telfairia occidentalis. Taxonomy (NCBI): domain Eukaryota; kingdom Viridiplantae; phylum Streptophyta; class Magnoliopsida; order Cucurbitales; family Cucurbitaceae; genus Telfairia; species Telfairia occidentalis. The sequence continues at coordinate 3,317 of JAOANK020837925.1, read as the reverse complement.
TCTCTCGCCCCTCTCTCTAAATTTCTCTCTAAGCATGAGATGAGACAGTGGTTTAATTTGGAAGAGATTTTTAGGAAAGAAGCAAAACGAGAAAAAATGAGTGCATCCCAAAGAGGAAAAGGCAGGGAGCCTTCTTCCTCATCCTCAAAGGGCAAAAGTCCATCCTCATCTTCGCCACCTCAAGCTATGAGTAGTGACAATTACACCATGGACTTAGGGTTTACTCCGATAAACCGTTCGAGAACTAGGTCATCTGGTATACAGATAATAGAGTCACCTACTCCACCGAGGCCTCCTGCCTCTTTAACTCACCCTTCTGGTGGAATTGTTCAAATGAGACCTTCACTCTCTCCGTCAACTATGTCATCTAGATCAAACATTGTCACTCCAACCACATATTCTACCACCGTTCAGCCAGAATGACGTTTTCAACCTTGCTAGAGGTAACCACGTATGTAGACAAACCAGGTATAGAATATGACCAAATCATAAAACCTGGGCATGAGAGTCTAAGTCTGTCTGAAACAGTTTCAAAACTTTTTCTTGATAGATTTCGGTTTGTCCCTAAAAGCCTACATAAGACTTGTACTTTAGATGAGTTTATCCTGGTTGACACAAAGTCAGTCGAAATCACTAATATTATTGATTGAAACGATCCCTCCAGGATCGTATATTTCAAACTAAAAATCCAAAAGGATTTTAATCCTACCCACTGGAATCAAAGCCTTTTCACATAAAAATCCTTCTCAAAGCCTTTCATCCCACAAACGTATAACTATAGAGATTATTGCAGGGCATAGTATAGCGTGTTCTGGCACACTTCCGAAGACCATGCATGGTTCATCCACTTTTGCCATAGTGTTCATAAAATCCACTTCTCGTCAGGTTCATAGAATGGTGGTATACGTTCGGACTCACTAACAAAATCCTACCAGTCCCACTCCAAGAATCTTACTACCACTTATGTAGGACGATCTTCAAACATTCTTTTCATTCATCTATGAGATTCAACCTATATTTCTAGATCCCATGGATAATGAGTTGGAATTTCAAAGTAGAATCCAAGCCATAATATAAAAGAGTCGTCAAGACCAAAGGGTGGCAAAACGCAAATCGCGACCAAGCAGACCTAAAAGCAATCAAAACCTGGTTAGCAGAAAATAGTTATGTGCAAGATGTAACCATTAAAAGGAACTCTGAGTTTCTCAACACTAAGATTAAACTCCTGGTGAGGCTCGCACAGAGCACTACAGACATAGAGTTCCAGCAAATCTTAGAAGCAGCAAGATATGACAGCGCATCATCAAACCTCAAGAAGAGCAACATGAAGCAAGACATTCCACACAACTAGTGTTAGAAGAAGATCTAGAATTTGACTTGTTTTTGGATTCACAAATAATGTAAAGATGAACAGTTGTTAACTCTTAGAATAAGAGTTAACTTGGGCTTATTTTGGTTGAGTTTTAAGTTATGCATGTCCTTATGATATCTTTTGAGCTGAATTTCTAATTCTTATCATCTATATTCATCCCTAAGTTAATGAATTAAGAATGATTGAATGATTGGTTGATTGAATAAACTGCACAACAAATACATAACTAATTTGTGATAAAATGTCAATTTTGTTGTAGCATGCCACTTGATAGAAGAAATTCTTGTTGGATTATTGAGCTGGCATTGGCACGTGACTATGCTGAAATGAACCAAGGAGAGAGCCCCATGTAGATTCTTTATCCAATTTAGCTCTTAAATGTAGCCCAAATGGATAAGAAAGTTATAGATATAAAATGAAAGAGAAAGAAGCCCCCATTTATAGACAACATATTGTCTATTTTGGGAGAACAAGACAACGGATTAGGAGGCTTTTGCAAGAGGATTTTATTGAAGAAGGAAAGGAAGAGGAGAAGACTCTCTTAGGGAAGACACTTTTGGAAAGAAGAATTTTCTCAACTCTCCCTCCACACCTTTTTGTCTTCATTCTCTTTCTTTATCTTTTTAGCTAGACGTTATTTTGTTATTATTGTAACTCTAAGCTTTTGAACCTACTTATTTCATTTTATTTCATTTCCAAGTATGTTTTACTTTGTTCAAGTTAATTTCTCTTTTTCCTTCCTTTGGAGTATGAATAAACTAACCCAAGGCAAGGGTTAGGGATGTAACTTTGCAAAGTGGTTTTAAGGATGCATATGCTCCTCTTAGCTGCCTTTTTAAGGGATGTTACTGTTTTCCTTGTTGATCGGATTGTTTAGATTGGCCACATTTACAATTTGCTAGTTAATATAGACTTGGAAAAGAAAGTATTAACTGAACCTTTAACATCCTCATTAGCATAATTCGTTTTATGGATTTGAGAGTCAGTTAGGAATAACCCCTCCCTAATGCACTGAAAAGAACACTAGAGTTTAAAAGAAAAAGGACATAAAAATGGACTTAGAAGTTTGTTTTTGGAAGAAGCATAGGAGTTGTTCTGTGGTATTAAAGCAATGTCAGAAATGCTATAGCATACTGTACCAGTGAGCAAAGGAATTCCCTAACCTGAGCCTATTTCCACTAAAATTCTAAATCCCTTTCCAAAACTTTCTTGCACATTTCAATATTGCTTTTAGCCATTTTTTTTTACCCTTTTACCACCTTTTAATTTTGAATGCTCTAATTCTCCTAAACAATAGCCTTTAGAGCTAATTTTGTCACTTATCCCTGAGGATCGACCTTGTAAACTACAACTTCTAAGTGTGCACTTGCACTTTCACGTGATTTTGTTAAGAAGTTGTGTGGATTGCAAGCTTTTTATATATCAAACTGTTTGTCAACAAGTTTTTGGCACCGTTGTCAGGGATAAGTGAAACAAAATTATTTTTAAAAGTGAGTTTAGGCAAATTTTGTGCTTCAAGGAACTAACTAAGCTATTGTGGATTGCAGGTATTATACAAGTGCATGATCGAATTTCCTAACTTAGAATTGTTATTAGAATTTGATCCTAAAATTGAAAGAACTCCAAGGAGAATCAGAAGAGAAAGGAGAGAACGACTAGATCAGGAAGAAGGCGACCAAGTTATGGCTGATTTACCAAACAAACAAGTCATGAATCCAGAACTTGTAAGGGAACAACCAGTTGAGCCAGTTAATCAAGCTATCAACCCTAGAAATATAGTGCAAATTGCTAATGATAGGGAAAGAGTCATACGAGATTATGAAACCCCAAGATACGATTGAAGGAAGTATAAACACGCTAGCACAGCGGAATAGGATCAATTGCACTCTAATAAGCTTAATTAGATGGATAAAACCATGCTTTAAATTTGGAAAAACAAGAGTTT
>JAOANK020837924.1:0-22910 GCA_026257165.2 Telfairia occidentalis | reverse complement strand
AATAACTCTTATTTTATTAAATAAATAATTTGTGTAAAATTACAAGACCACGAAGGTTTAGGGCATCAACCCCAACACCTTGGGAGACCATTTCTAACCACAGAAAGAGCCATGATTGACGTACAAAAAAGTAAGCTAACTTTAAAGGTGGACGGCGACGAGGTAAAGTTTGATATCTATAGGTCTACAAAACACCGTGTTGAGATTAGTATGTGCTATAAAGTAGAAAATTTAGATAAACTAGCTGCTAAATCTAAATCTGATTTTGTTGTGGTCTCTTCTGCTGTGGATGAAAAGAATAACATGTTGAATTATGTTTGTGGTAGCCTAGGCAAATTGCATGAGGTTGAACTTGTCATTCACACTTCTGACTTTGTTTTTGCTTCTGTTTCTGATTTTGCATCTACTGGACATATTAGAGATAATCCTAGGATAGTGTTGCATGATAGAAAGCTTGAAAAGGATAAGCCCCCGATATAAAATTGAAACTCCTACCTGTGCATTTTAGATATGCATTCTGTGATTCTTCTACCTAGGTTGTTTTACCTGTTAGTGTGAGCATTGTAGAAGAGAATATTTTCCTAAATGTACTTCATAGGATAAAAAATGAATGTGGGAAGGAGGCTCGAAGGATATAGGATATAGTAGTAAAAGACCGATGATTTAATGTCCTCTCCAGCTAGGGACGTTAAATCAAGCGCTTCTTGGGAGGCAACCCAAGCATTTCTTTCCCCTTTCCTTTCCTCTTGTTGTTTTTAGTTTGTTGTTTTTTTATTTTTGTGAGCCTAGCTATTCCTTAAAATTCTATTTCTTGCTCTTTTGTTTCAGGAGCCATAGCATAGTCATACTCAGTCCACTTGCCTGTCGTGTTGTGGACCATCTCACCCTCCAAGCCAATAATGTTTGCTCTTGCATTGTCTTTTCTTTTTGATACATTGAGGACAATGCATGATTTTAAGTTTGGGCTAGGGTGTCCTAAGTACTGTGTTGTTAGGATAGATTACATTTCAATTGTGTGCTGAGCTCCAAAATATATTGTTGAATGAGATTGCATGTTGGATACATTTTTTCGATTTTATTGAGAGTATGATTGGTTGATTGCCTGACTATATGCTAAAAAGTAGAACTGTTAATGCTTGTAGGTTGAGGACTATGATTATCCATGATTTGTTGTGATGTGTATGTGAGTTGAAATAGGGAAATTAGCAGGCATACTTCTTAATTGAGTCATGTTTGAAATCATTCTTTAAATTCCTTGTATTTTGAGCACGTAGTTCCCTTGTTTATAGTTATGAAGACTTAGGGTGTCATTAATGAGGTTAGACCTAAGATGTTTCAAACTGATCTGATTGTTGGATAGTGAACTTCTAAGTTAAGTAACTTATGCTGAAAAAATTTATATTCATAAGTTAACTAGTATTGTCTTGACTAGGCTCCTCTTGTAGCCAAAAAAAAAAAAAAGAAAGAAAGAAAAGAAACATTTGCATTAAGCTACCTTAAATTAGAAACACTCATTTGACAATGATTTAGTGCCAGAGTAGGGCAGTTTAGGAAAGACTTCATTAAATGCACTCCAGGCGTGTAAGGACTAGAATGGGATGGACTTGCACATACACACACACAAGGGAGGATAACAATTGGCCTACGACTTTTTTGCCGATAGAATGTGCATGAATGTTTCCTTTATTGTGCTCATTACATGTCATTGTGCATTGAGATAGGAGTCTGAAGCATGCTAGCATTGAAGTTCTCTCATATGTTTGTGTTTTATTTTTGCTCGAGACTAGCAAAACTCTAAGTTTGGGGTAGTTGATAGCACTCCAAAAGTGTTATTTTAGGCCTTAAATTTAGTAGTTTTGTGGGTTGAATCATGTACTTTGATGCTTTATTTATTGAATTTGTAGAAACAGAGTATTTGGAGGAAACAATGTAGATTCAGTGTTGTTTGGGTTAAAAAACGACCTAAGAAGAGCAAAATTCGACTAAGGAATGAAGAAGATATGTCAAAAGGAGCCAATAACCGAGAGCTAGCGTCTCAACCCCAAAGGAGAGTATTGAGACGCCCAAATAGTGACAAGAAGACAGATTGTGTTAGCATTAACATGCTGGCATAGTAGCATCCTAACGCTAGAGAAGGCATAATCCAAAATTTTGAAGTAACGTCAAGACGCTACATCAAAATTTCTTCCCCTTAATTCAATTATGCAGTGGCATTTTCGTAATATTAAAGCACAATGTCTCGACACTGCCAGCAGATTCTATATAAAGTTTTTTTCCCCACAAGAGTTCGAGGAGTCGATTTTAGGAGCCGTTTTCATAGTAATTTTCAAAGTTCAAGGGCAGAATACATTGGGCATTCATTCTAGAGTAGAAGGGGGAGCTTTCCAAGTATTCAGGGGTGAAGATCATGAGCATAGAAGTTGATTTGGAGCCAGAGACAGGGAAGAATCAGCCCGAGAGTTTTCTTTTCTCTCTTTTACATTCTGTATTCTACTGAGATGTGATTTTAGAATTGATTATCATGATCTATTTTAGCTAAACTCTTTAGTTTTAGGGTGTTGATTGGTTTTATGGACATTTAATTAGCTTCTTGAATTCTTGAAGGCAATATTTACAATTTTTTTCTAAATTCCAGCCGTTAATGTTTATGTTCATTTAGCCAAATGAATGTATTACTGCTTTATTTACTATCTTGCTTGTGAGAGAGAGTCATAAATTATAGCATGCTATTTTACTATCTTGTTTCGAAGAAAGGGTAGTGAAGTTAAGACATTGGGATTTAGACACATGTTTCTCTAGGTGCGAAAGTGATAGGAGTGCATGTGAGGTCCGTGATAGGTTATGTTTTTGCCACTTTCAAATTCTTATTGTGGATATCGAATAGGAAGTTGTTTGTGAAGGTCGGTGGACCTCGAGAGGGGGAAACCAGAGTTTATAAACCTTAGACTTAGGAAATTAGTAATTTAGTGCATCTCTTGAATTTAATTTGATAATTAATCGTGTCGTTTTACAATATCAACAGCCTAAAGCTACTTGTTCCTTGATTTTTCTCTATTTACATGCCTTTTACCGTTCTTATTTTACTTGTTTTCTAGATTATATCTGTTGATGCCAATTCGTTTCCCTAAATAAAATTTAACAACTATTATTCTAGTACTAAGATAGAATTAATAACCTGATTCTCAGAGGACAATACTCAGTCTCTTAGGGCTATTTTATATTACAATTTAACTCGTGCACCTAAGTTATCGCAGTAAGTTGCGATCAAACTTATAAAAGACAACAACAAATAAACGAAAACATTAAATGCATTCATAATGAGATAAAACTCTAAGGAACTATAGAAGTTAGTTGCTCCACAAAAAAAGTTGCAAGAATCGTCACTTCTTTTCTAACTTTCAGTGAAGTTTCTTCCTTCTACAAGCTCTTCTCTATGGAAATTAAATAAAGTGCAGCAACGACTAAAGAAAATTCTCTATGAACGAAAAAGTCTCAAGCGAAAATTGAACTAAAACTCTCTAAACGAATTCTCTAAGCTTACAATCTAAAAACGACGACTCCTCACAAAGACAACGATCTCTTCTATTTATAAGTCTTCCATTGTGATTTGAAAGCTTATCACATCAAATTGTCCACATGGCATGCATCCAATGGTTAATTAAATCCATAAAAGAGAGATTTATTTTCGTATTTTTAATTTATGTTATTCTCGTGCGAATCTTTTGTGTCCATTTTGCTCTAGAAATGTTTGATCAATAGTTCTACTAAAAGACTCCCACTAAGTCTCTTTTGGAGAGTTATCAACCACATGGAGCTGAAATCAAATTGGAGCTTATTTAAATCAAATTGGAGTTATCAACAAGTTTTTGGGTATCGCTGTTGGGAATTAGTTTCAATTTTGACTAATTTAAATTTGATTTTTTGGTGAATTGGAGCTTTATTTACACTAATTGAATTTCTTTATGATTGCAGCCACTAGTGTATGAACAATAATTCTAATTTGGAGGTTGAATTTGATCCAGAAATTGAAAGAACTTTCCATAGAAGGACAAGAAAGTTAAAAAATTGAGCAAATTTGATGGAGAAGCACCCTATACCTTCTAGAGGACCTGTAGAGCAAGTGAATCAACAACCAAACTGAAGAGGAGTTCCATTACCTGAAGTAGTAATGCAACAATAAATTAGACCAGTTGATTAGTGATAGCAGTCCAAAAGTGTTATTTTAGGACCTAAATTCTAGTAGTTTTGTGGTCTTTCAGATGTACTTTGATGCTTTAATTTTTGAATTTGTAGAAATCGAGCTTTTGGAGGCGAAAATACTGATCTAGAGCAATACGAGTTGAAAAATAGGGCTAAGAAGAGTAAAATTGGCCAAGGAATGAAGAAACAGGGGCCAAATTAATTGATGACCTGAGGTATGGCATCTCAATGCCAAGCTATGGCGTTAAGATGCCAAAATTTTGTAAAAGAAAGCACATTTGCGTGCTGGAGGGGCCATGGTGCTGAGACGTTGCCCATGGTCATCTTAACGCCAAAAAGACTCATACATGGGCACACGCGCCCTCCACGTCAACCAGGTGGCGTTGAGACACTGCCCATGGGCGTCTTAATGCCAGACACATCCAACTATCACACATATGTAGCGTTGAGATGCTAGCTCCCATTCACTATGACTACACGCCAAAACGTGTGTTTTGGCTTAATAAGCATCAACGTAGCATTGAGACGTAGCGTTGATACGTCGCCCCTAGCGTCTCAACGTTGTCATCAATCTGGTATATAAATATTTTTTGCCGCTAGGGTTTGGAGAGACCTCGTTTGGTGCAATTTTTTAGGGATTTTGACAGAAGACACTTGGACTACTATTTTGGAGGTTTGAGGGATTCTCAGAGTGTTCAAAATCGAGTTTTACACCTAGAAAAGCATGTTTACGGCGAAAATGGAGTGAAATATTTGGAAGTTTCCTTTTTCCTTTTTCTTTTCTATCTCTATTTGTACTCTTTTTTCATGATTTTTTTTGGACATTTTCGGATGTTAATCATTAGCTAAATTCTTAGGTTTTAGGGTGTTGGTTGTAATGAACTCTTAAATGTATTGATTTTCTTCTGGAATGCATTTTATTATCGCTTTCTAATTTCTAGCACGTTATTTACTACATTCAACTAGGCATTGAGTGTTAAGTATGTTGTATTTACTTTCTTACTCGAGAGAGGGGAGTAAATTTAGACATACGATTTTAAACGAACACTTTTCTATCCACGAGAGTAACAGGAAAGTTTGCGAGGTCCATGATAGCTTACTTATATGCCACTTTTAAATTCTTGCGAGAGATCGAATAAGGAGTTAATTGTGAGAGTTGGTAGACCTTGAGAGGGAGAAATCCGAATTAATCAACTTTAGACTTAGAAAATTGGAAATCGAATGCATCCCTTGAGTTAATTAATCGTTTTGTTTCATTAACCACGCCAACACCGTAGAACCTCTCATCTCTTGATTATTCTATCGTTAGCGTATCCCACTTTATTGATTTCTCTTGTTTAGTGTCTCTACATGATTTTGGGTTTCCTAAATAAAATCGAAAGAATCAATTAGTAACTAAGAAAATCAAAAACCCAATTTCTAATGGATGTTACTCGGTCTCTTAGGCCATTTTATTACTACGATTGACCCGTGCACTTGTAGTAACGCATTGTTGGGTGTGATCAAGTTTTTGGCGTCATTTTCGGGGATCGACGTATTTAATTTTTTTTTTTTAATTATTGAGGCGTTTAAGTAGATCTTATTTTAGGGTTTATTTGTACATGATTTTTCTTTAATCTTTTTGCATTATTATTGGTGTATGCGATGTACTTAGGATGCTAATCTTGTTCCTTTTGATCTGAAGATTGAATGAACTTGTAGAAGGAATCTTAGATAACAACGAGGTGAGCTTAAGACCATGGCTAATCCACAAGGAGACCCTAGAGCGATTTAGGATTATTTCCAACATATAGCTCCAAATGCTCAACCTATGATTGTGCATGCAATGATTAATGTCGCGAACATTTAACTAAAGTCGGGACTTATGCAAATGGCTAAGGATAATACGTTTATGGGCTCACATGTGGAGGGCCTGCATAAACACATTAGATCGTTCCTTGAAATATGCAATACAGTAGAGTTAAATGGGGTGTCTAATGATTCTATTTGCTTACGTCTCTTTTCATTTTTAGTGCAGGACAAAGTCAATGATTGGCTGGAATCCTTGCCAACTGAGAGTATTACGACATGTGACGAGCTTTCCCAAGCATTCCTTAACAAGTTCTTTCCCCCAGCTAAGACCTAGAGATTATGGAACAAGATTAGTACATTTAGACAAGCTGATGATCAACAACTTCGTGAGGCCTAGGAGCGATATAAAGAGCTGTTGAGAAAGTGCCCACAATACGGCTACCCTGATTGGCTTCTAGTACAATCATTCTATAATGGTTTATCTAGTACGATTAAGTCAATTTTGAATGCAGCTGCAAGTGAAAGTGCCCACGACATGACTACCCCAAATGGCAACAATTATTAAAGCTTTGAACAACCTTGTGATGTCCAGTAAGAGTCAATCGATTACATCAATGGCAGCATGCAACTCTTACCCTTCTTGAGAGACTCAGCAGTTAGAGCAGGCAAACTACATAAATCAGACCTATGGGAACCCGTTTGGAGGCCAACAGAATCGAATGTTGTATCAATACCATCGAAGGTTGTGTAATCATGAGAATTGCTCTTACGCTAACACTAAGAGCGTTTTGTAGGGACCCCCTAGTTTTGCATTGTCCTCCCAGCAACAATGTGATGATCCATCTTTAAAAGAGATGTTGGGGACGTTCATTAAGAATTCTAGCAACAGAACAACAAGCCTGGAAAGTAGGATGGACAGTCAAGAAATGACCATGAAAAATTTAGAGGTTCAAGTTGGACAATAGCGACTTCGCTGAGTATGATGCAGAAAGGTAAGTCCCCTAGTACCACTAAAGTAAATCATATTGCAATGCTATCTTTGTTAGAAGTGGTGGGACCCTGAATGAGAATGAAACGAATGAGCCTGAGAAGGAGCTTGAAAAGAAGAATGATGAGAAAAAGGAACCTAAAAAGAAGGTTGATGAGAAGAAAGATGAAAAGAAGAAGGATGAAAAGAAAGTGGCTAAGGAAAAGAAAGACAGAGCACAGAGATCGAGTTCAGGAAAGTATATTGATTTCATTCCTATTGATTTGAGTAGAGTTCCTTATCCTCAGCGATTTATCAAAAAGAATATGGATGATCATTTCACTAAATTCTTAGATATTTTTAAGCACTTGCATATTAACATTCCTTTTACAAATGCCTTAGAGGAAATGTCGAACTACATTAAGTTGTTCATGAAGGAAGTGTTGTCTAAGAAGAGAAAATTTGAGAAGTTCTAGAGGGTGGATCTAACAGAGCAGTGTAGTGTTATAATGCAAAAGAAGGTACCAGAGAAACTTAAAGATCCAAAGAGTTTTACTATTCCCTGTACCATTGGTAGCTTAGAGATTAACCGTGCTTTATGGGATTTAGGTGCATCTATTAATCTCATGCCTTTGTCTATTTTCAAGAAATTAACCTTGGGGCATGTATAGCCAACTACCACCCGTCTATAGCTAGCTGATCGATCAGTAACATTTTCAAAAGGTATAGTAGAGGATGCGTTAGTTAAAGTTAACAAGTTCATCTTCCCTACAGACTTTGTAGTTTTAGACATGGAAGAGGACTCAGAGATGCTCATCATATTGGGAAGACCGTTCTTGGCCATTGGAAGGGCCTTAATAGATGTCCAGCAAGGCAACCTGACCTTAAGGGTAAATGACGAGGAGGTAAGCTTCGACATTTATTGAGCTCTTAAGAGCCTTTTTGAGGTAAGTACCTATTGTAAGCTAGATATTTTATAGAATGGTTGTGTTAGAACTCTGAATTCTGAGATTTTCGATATGTTTGGTAAAAAAAATGCATACAGAACCCCACTTGTGGTAGTCTAGGTACTTTGACTTAGACTTTGCATTTGTTTCCTACTGTGGAGTTTGTTGTTGAGAATATGCATCCTATATTGATGTTTGTTGGTTACCCTGCTGATGAAAATATTTCTTTTCCTGTTGTGAATGATGAAAAAGAATATTGAAATATTAAGGTTCCTAATATAAAGTTGAAGCCTCTACCTGCTTATTTTAGATATGTTTTTCTTGATTATTCTACTCATCGTTGTACATGCTAATGTGAGTAAAGTAGAAGAAAACATTTTTCTGAATGTACTTCGCAGGGTAAAGAATGAATGTTGGAAGGAGGCAAGGTGGATTCATGACATGGTGGTGAAAGACCGATAATTTGATATCCCATCCAACAAGGGACGTTAAATCAAGCGCTTCTTGAGAGGCAACCCAAGCATTTTTTCCTTCTTTATTAGTTGTTTGCTATTAGTTAGTTGCTTGCTCAGTGTCTCATGAATTTGGTACATATTTCTTCCTTTTCAGGAGTCTTAACACAGTCGTACACAGTCTACCTGCATGTCGTATTATGGACCATCTCATACTCCAGGCCACTATCAATTACTTTTCTTACTTTGTCTTCTTTTTAATACATTGAGAGCAACACATGCCTTTAATTTTGGGATGTGGGTGTCTTAAGAACTGTGTTCTGATAGGCTAGACTTGTGAATTGTGTGCTAAGCTCCTCAAAAATTGCAGTTGTTAATGATGTTTGGAATTCTGGATAAGTTTTTTTTAATGATATGATTGATTGTTCATCTGACTGTGTGCTAAAATGTAGAACTGTTAATGCCTGCATGTTGAGGACTATGACTTTCAATGAGTTCTTGTGATGTATTTGTGAGTTGAAATAGGGAAATTAGTAGGAATACTTCTGATTTGAGTTATGATTGAAATCCTTCTTTGATTCCCTTGTTTATTGAGCATGTAGTCCTCTACTCTAAGGTCCTGCAGGTTTAGGGTGTATTTAGGGGAACTATTTCTCTAAGGAAGTCTCTAAATAGTTTTTGTTTTGTTTAAGTATTTCATATGCATGCCTAGTGTTTGTGTGCTCTGAAAAAGGAACTTGGGTGAAGGGGATTACTCCTCCTTTCTTTGGGCATTACTAAATGTGTAATGTCGATGAACATGTGAAAAGAAAGTGAGTAAGCCTTGGCACTTGGATAAAGGTATTGCTCGTAGTTGGATATCCAGCACCTCAAATGTGGGGATAAGCCAAAATGAAGGTGATGCATCTTGAATTGGTTCTCTTTCTAAAAAGAAAAGAGAGAAGAGAGAAGGAATAGATGTATTACTCGTAGTTGGATACTTAACACCTAGGAAGTGGGGTTAAGCCAGAACGAAGGTAATACATTTTGTCCTTCTAGTGTAATAAGAGAAAAGAAAAAGAAAGAAAGAAAGAAAAAGTCTCTGAAAACTCTAATTCGCAAATGAATTTCCCAATCTTGTCATAGATTGAAGTAGGAGAGCCTCAAAGAGGTTTTTCTAAGGTCACCTCGAGCTTAAAAGGACTAGGAATAGATGGGCTTGCACACACACACACAACGGAGGATAAAAATTGGCCTTCAACTTTCTCATTCATAGAATGTGCATGAACACTTCTTCTCTTATGTGTTTTGTTCTTTATTTTTGCTCGGGACTAGCAAAACTCTAAGTTTGAGGTAGTTGATAGCACTCCAAAAGTGCTATTTTAGGACCTAAATTCTAGTAGTTTTGTAGACTTTCATGTGTATTTTGATGCTTTAATTGTTGAATTTATAGGAGCCGAGCTTTTGGAGGCAAAAACATGGATATGGAGAAGTTGAGGTAGAAAAACCAGCCTAAGAAGAGCAAAATTGGCTAAGAAACGAAGAAACGGGGCCAAATTAGGTGAAGACCCGAGACATGGCATCTCAATGTCGGGCTATGGTGTTGAGACGCCCAAATTTTGCAAAAGAAAGCACATTCACGCGGTAGAGAAGCCATGGTGTTGAAACGCTACCCATGGGTGTCTCAACGCCCAAAAGACTAACACGCAGGCATGCGCTCCTTCCATGCCAACCAGGCTGCGATGAGACGCCGCACACATGCATGCACGCGCTCCCACAGCCTGTCGCTACAAGTGTAGTGTTGAGATGCTACATGTAACATCTCAATACTACCAACCATTATGACCATACGCTAAAACGTGAGTTTTGGCTTAATGAGCATCGAGCCAACATCGAGACACTACCAACACTCCAGTATATAAACATTTTTTTTTGCCATTATGGTTCGAGGAGACATGATTTTTGTGCAGTTTTTTAGGGATTTCGAAGAAAAAACTTGGTCTACTGTTCTAGAGGTCTGGGGATTCTCGAAATGCTTAGGATCAAGTTTTTACACCTCGAGAAGCATGTTTATGGCAGAAATGGCTTAAAATATCTAGGAGTTTCCTTTTTCCTTTTTATCTCTATTTGTACCCTACTTTCATGAATTTTTCTGGACATTTTCAGATGTTAATTCGTAGCTAAATACTTAGGTTTTAGGGTGTTGGTTGTAATAAACTCTTAAATGTATTGATTTTCTTGTGGAATGCATTCTATTACTGCTTTCTTCTAATTTCCAGCACGTTATTTAGTGCATTCAACTGGCCATTGAGTGTTAAGTATGTTGTATTTACTTTCTTACTCAAGAGAGAGGGGAGTAAATTTAGACATACGATTTTTGACGTACACTTTTCTATGTACGAGAGTGATAGAAGAGTTTGCGAGGTCCATGATAGCTTACTTATATGCCACTTTTAAATTCTTATTGCGAGAGATCGAATAGGGATTTAATTGTGAGAGTTGGTGGACCTTGAAAGGGGGAAACCCAAGTTAATCAACCTTAGACTTATAAAATTAGAAATCAAATGCATCCCTTGAGTTAATTGATTGTTTAATTGTTTCGTTAACCACGCCAATGTTGTAGAACCTCCTATCTTTTGATTATTTAACCGTTAGCGTATCTGACTTTATTGCTTTGTCTAGTTTACTGTCTCTGCATGATATTGGGTTCCCTAAATAAAATCAAAAGAATCAATTAATAACTAGAAAAATAAGAAAATTGAACTTTAATGGACGATACTCAGTCTTTAGGCCGTTTTACTACTATGATTGACCTGTGCACTTGCGGTAATGCATTGTTGCATGCGTTCAATCAGTTTGAAATCCTATTATTTTAGCCATTGACAGGGAGAAAGCTATCAAAGACTATGCAGTCCCCATGTTTGATGAATTAAACTTAGGGATTTTTAGGCTAAATATTTAAGCAACGAATTTTGAGATGAAGTCTATTATGTTTCAGATGTTGCAAAAAGTAGATCAATTTCATGGTTTACCTTCATAGGATCCACATTTACATTTAAAGAATTTTCTAGGAGTGAGCGATTCGTTCGTTATGCAGGGAGTTTCTAAGGATGCTCTATAATTTTCTTTATTTTCTTATTCTTTAAGGGATAGAGCAAAAGCATGGTTAACTACATTTGCTCCATGAACCATCACAACCGGAAATGAATTAGAAGAGAAATTTCTAACTAAGTATTTTCCACCTACTAAGAATGCTAACCTTAGAGCGGAGATTGTTTCCTTCAGGCAGTACATGGATGAATTGTTCATTGATGCTTAAGAAAGATATAAAGAACTCCTTAGAAAGTATTCTCATTATGGTTTGTCGTATTGTATTCAACTTGAGACATTCTACAATAGGTTAAATTTAGCTATATAGAGCATGGTAGATGCTTCAGCAAATGGTGCTTTACTTTCAAGAAGGTATAATGAAGCATATGAGATTATGGGAAGGATATCTACAAACAACTGTCAATGGTATGATGCAAGGATAAATCTTGGAAAACGACCTCAATGAGAAATAAAACTAGATGCATTGACTTCCATTAGAGCAGACATAGCTTTATCGACAAACATGATTAAAATCCTACCGTTAGAAAATGCTACACTGCAGAACGCTACTATGAGTCAAGTCACGATGAAGTCATGTGTTTTCCGTAGACAAGAGCATACCTATGAATTTTGGAGTAGTAATCCAGCATTTGTCTGTTACATAAGCAAAAAATAATCCACATTCCAACACTTACAATCCTAGGTGGAGGATCATCCAAACTTTTCTTGAAGCCAAGGAGAAAATCACCATGACCTCAGATACAGTATAAGGAAAATTATCCACATGGATTTGGGAAGTAGAATCAGTAGTTTGTGCCGTAGCAGAATAGACCATAGCCATAACAAAATTCTGGTAATTCGTTGGAGAATCATATGAAGAGATATATGGCTAAAAATAAAGCTATTATTTAGAGCCAACAAACTTCGTTGAGGAATTTAGAAATTCGCATTGGACAATTGGCAAGTGAGTTGAAGACTCGACCTCAAGGACAACTTTCTTCTGACACTAAAAATCCTATGAGGGATGGTAAAGAGCAAGTGAAGACAGTAAAACTGAGACGTAGAAAATCATTAGTTGGAACAAGTTCTTTGCAACAGCAAAATAGTTTGAATCAGAATTCTACAGATCAACAAAAAAGCACGAGTAGTGAGGTAAGACTTGAAGAGACAGTAGGAAAAAGAGAGGAATTAGAGAAAGTTCCAAGAACAAAACTTGTAGAACCTCATAAATCTACCCCTGTTATTCCTTTCAAACCTCCACCACTTCTCTATCCACAAAAACTCAAGCAGAAAACTCAAGAGGTCCAATTTAAGAAATTTTTAGAGGTTTTGAAGTAACTTCACATAAACATATCGTTGGTAGAAACTTTAGAGCATATGCCAAATTATTTGAAATTCTTCAAGGACATTCTGACCATGAAAAAGAAGTTAAGAGAATATGAAACACTTTCTTTAATTGAAGAAGGTAGTGAAATCCTGAAAAATAGGCTACCTCCGAAGGTTAAGGATCCTAGATCATTCATCACTCATATTTCAATTGGAGGAAAAGAATTGAGAAGAGCATTATGTGATCTTGGAGCTAATATTAACCTCATGTCATTATCCATCTACAAGAAAATGCGAGTGAGAGAAGCGAGACGAACCACTATAATACTTCAATTAGCTGACAGGTTAATCACGTATCATGAAGGTAAAATTGAAGATATTTTAGTGTCGGTAGACAAGTTCATATTTCCAGCTGATTTCATCATTCTAGACTATGAAGTCGACAAGGAAGTGTCCATAATCTTGGGAAGACCTTTCCTAGCCACAGGTAAGACATTAATTGATGTTCAAAAAGGATAGTTGACCATGAGAGTGCATGACCAAGAGGTAAAATTTAGTATGTTTGATATCATGAGATGTCCACCAGAAGTTGAGGAATGTTCAATAATACAATTGCTGGAGAAAATTGTAGAAGATACATTTAAGACAGAATTGCAAGAGCAACATATTCAGCAATTTGGGGATGTTGTGTCCCTGGATGCAAAATTTGAAATTAATTGTTCTGAAATAGCAAAGACAGTGGTATATGAGATTTCATGTTATAAGAAAACATTTGAAACTTTGGATTTGAGTGACAAGAAATCTCCACCCATGAAGCCATCTATTGAAGAATAGCCACAGCTTGATTTGAAGTCTTTCCCATCGCATTTTGAAGTATGTTTATTTAGTTGCAAAAGAAACACTACCAATCAGAATACGAAGATCAATTTTAATTTAGTTGCTGAAGCATTACAAGTAGGCAATTGCCCACTCTAGCAGACATTCAAGGTATTACTCCATCTTTTTTTATGCATAAAATCAATTTGGAATATGAAAATTTTAAGTCTGTGGAGCAGTAAAGAAGGTTGAATCCAACCATGAAAGATTGTGAAGAAAGAAGACATCAAGTGGTTAGACATTAGAATTATTTATCCTATTACAAACAGTAATTAGGTCAGTTCTGTTAGTGCGTACTCAAGAAAAAAGGAATTACTGTGATCACGAATGAAGCCAATAAACTTATTCCTACGAGGACAGTGACAGGTTGGAGAGTATGTATGGATTACAAGAAGCTAAACACAACTACAAGTAAGAATCACTTCCCTTTGCCTTTTATTGACCAGATGTTAGATAGACTCGCAAGTCAGGCTTACTATTCCCTTTTAATGGTTATTCTGGATATAACCAAATTAGCACAAATTCTGGTGATCAAGAGAAAACTACCTTTACTTGTTAGTACAGTACATTTGAGGTTAGGAGAATGCCATCTGGTCTTTCCAATACTCCACCAACTTTCCAAAGGTGTATGATGGTTATTTTCTCTGATATGGTTGAATCAATTATGGAAATGTTTATGGACGATTTCTTAGTTTTTGGAAGTTCGTTCACCACCTATCTAGATAATTTGGGTAAAGTTTTGAAAATATATGAAGAGACCAATTTGGTTTTAGTTTGGGAAGAATGTCACTTCATGGAGAAGGAAGGCATTGTTCTAGGCCATAGAAATTAATGAAAAAGAAATAGAAGTGGATAGAGCCAAGATTGAAATCATTGAGAAAATAGAACCACCAACTTCATTTAAGGGGATTAGAACCTTCCTTGGCCAAGCTGGTTTCTACCGAAGGTTCATCAAGAATTTTTCTAAAATCTCTAAACCTCTTTACATGTTATCAGAAGCTAACAGATCTTTTGAGTTTAATGCAAATTGTTTAAAAGGTTTTCAGGTTTCGAAGAAGGCGTTGATGACTGCATTAATCATCTCATCACCTAATTGGAGCTTACCCTTCGAATTAATGTGTGATGCGAGTGATTATGTGTTTTCAAGCAATGTTGGGTAAAGGCAAGATAAGACGATCCATCCAATCTATTACGCCAGCAAACCTTAAATGAAGCACAACTAAATTACACAACTACAAAGAATGAGCTTTTTAGCAGTAGTTTTTGCTTTTGAAAAATTTAGACCATATATGGTAGGTTTTAAGGTTAATATTTCTACAGATCATGCAGCAATTCGCTACTTGTTGGTGAAGAAAGATGCAAGTCTAAGACTTATCAGAAGGGTACTTCTGTTGTAAGAATTTGATCTAAGATTAAAGACAAGAAATGTTCGGAGAACTATGTTGCAGAGCATCTTTCCAGAGTTGAGCAAATAAAATAAATGTTACATCAACAAGAGATCCTTGATTGTTTTCCAGATGAGCAATTATTTACAGTAGCTCAAATTACAGATGTAGAAATACCATAGTTTACAGATATTGCTAACTATTTAACTGCAAGTTTATTACCTCTAGAATTGACGAAGAAAGAACTAAAAAGATTTCTTCATGATGTGCGCTTCTATTTCTAAGATGATTCACTTGTCTATCGACAGTGTGCTGATGGAATAGTGAGAAGGTATGTTTCCCTATCAGAAGTTCCAGCTATCTTGGAGCATTGTCCTACAACACCATATGGAGGACACTTTGGAGGACAGAGAACTGCAGCTAAGGCATTGCAATCTTGATATTTTTGGCCATCGATGTTCAAAGATGCTCATTTGTTTAGCAAGACATGTAATAAAGGCTAGAGGAAAGGAAATCTTAGAGTCAAGAATGAAATGCCACTAACTTTCATTTTGGAGATAGAGTAGTTTGATGTTTGGAGAATTGATTCATAGGACCATTCTCCCTTCCAATGGTAACTCTTACATTTTACTAGTTGTTGACTATGTGTCAAAGTGAGTAGAAACAATTGCTTATGCTCAGAATGATGCTAAAACAATTTCAAAATTTCTTTAAAGGAATATCTTTACTTGTTTTGGAACTCCATGTGCTCTAATAAGTGACAAGAGATCTCATTTCATCAATAAGATCCTAAGTAATTTATTAGTAAAGTATGGTGTAAAACATATAGCATGCATCCCATATCAACCACAAGTCAATGGTCAAGCAAAGGTTTCAAATAGGGAAATTAAGGGAATCCTAAACAAAGTTGTTAACCAAATAGGTAGGATTTGTCTTTGAGATTACTAGACGCTCTTTGGGCTTATAGAATTGCATTTAAGACACCTCTAGGAATGTCTCCTTACAGGTTAGTCTATGGAAACCATATCATTTTCCTTTGGAGTTGGAGCACAAAGCTTTTTTGGCTTTGAAGAATTTGAACTTTGACACCAAAGCTACTGGAGCATTAAGATTTCTACAATTAAATGAATTTGAAGAGCATCGTTACTTTTTGTATAAGAATGCAAAAATTTACAAGGAGAAGACTAAGGTTTGGCATGATAGGAGACTGGTTTCGAAACATTTTGAAAAAGGATGACAAGTGTTGTTATGCAACTCGAGACTTAGACTTTTTCCTGGAATATTAAAGTCTCATTGGTTTGGGGCTTTCACTATTTTGGAAGTTTTTCCATATGGAGCTGTCATTCTGAGACATGAAAAAGATGGGAGAAAATTCAAAGTCAATGGTCAGAGAATCAAGCATTATTGGGAGAGAACTTTCTTCAGAAATGTACTTCTTTCCAATTGTTAGAAAATTGACAAAACAAGAAGATTGTGGGCATATTGTCTGAGCATAACGATAAATTATTTTCGCTCCCTGTTCGAATTTTTTTTTTCTTTCTTTTAGAATTGCTTTTTAGAAATATTTTTCATTTGAATTTGATTTATTCGTTTGATTTCATTTAACTAGTTTGGATTTTATTGCGTTCAATTTAATTTGGTATTTCATATCTCTTAATTTTCCTTTGAATTTGAAAAACTAGATTTGATATTTTTCATATGTTGATTTTATTCACGTGATATTTTTGACATTCAATTGCAAAATAAAAATCCAAATTCAATTCAAGTTTTCCATAATTATCTCTAATTTAAATTCAAACTTTTCTTTGCAATAATTATGAGAAATTGCAGGATTTGAGGCATCATTTATAATGTGGTTGAGAGAGGGCAGAGATATGTTGTGAAAATAATATATACTTTAACTGCTTTAATTAAGAAAATTAATGATGCAACGTAATTTTTGCTAGGTTTAGAAGATTTGACAGGGCGGTCGCATTAGAAAAGATCCATTGGAATATTTCATCCCAAGAAATTTGATTTTGCATGGGATTAATTATGCAATTCTTTAAACTAATTTTTTTCTAAATGACTAATTTGCCTTTAGGGTTTTAAACCTATTTATATTCATACACTTAACCCTCATTGTCATCTTCTCCATCCAATTCCTTTTACTCCTCTTCTCACACTAGAATACTTGATCCAACAACCATGTCTGCTAAAATGAGAGCCACGAAGATGAAAGACTTCGATGCTGACCTTTTCCTTGACGCATTAGCAACTTCAGCGTTGGAGGAACATCGCCTACCACTGTCACAACCAAAAAAAAAGGAAAAAGAAGAAGGCAAAGACGCGTACACCCACCATCTTCCCCCATTGAAGAACAAACTATCATTGCGAAGGTATTGGAATCAATTTAAGCATCGGTTCAGGAAGATGAACCATCAACATCAATTAATGAACTAGAGGCCCAGCCTGTGGCAGAACATGAGGAGGTTCCACCTATTGAGGAACCTATCAAAGAGCAACCAGAAGAACAACCAGTTCAAAAGGAAGACATTGTTTAGGACCTTGTCGAAGAAACGCTCGTTGACCCATCTTCTAGCACGCCAAGGAACAAGAAAAAATCAAAGAAGAAGAAGAAGTTTACCCCTCCTGAAGAGCCGAAATTTGAGGCGTCCGTCACCAAATGGGCCAAACAGAAGGGCAAGGAGCCCATGCGTGAACCAGTAATACAACGGTTGATAAACGATGCAGCACGTGAGAGATATCAAAGTATCAAGAAGTGATTTCTTTGACAAAACGGGGATTCTTGGAACCTTATGAGGAGCTTCCATGTTATCTTTCTGCTAGTATTATTAATCAGTCATAGGAGTCTTTCTCCAAGAAACGGAAACCACCCATAATCGATGCCGTGTGCGAGATCTATGTGAATCTGAATTGATATAATGGCTTCAAGACCCTTGTCCTTGGTGTCTCAGTGGATTTCTCTCTAAGGGTAATCAACATTATTTATCATCTTCATAATTTTGCACATGCAGTGTACAATGAGATGGTTCATGCATCATCTCAAAAGCAATTGAATACGATAATCTGTGAGGTGGGAATTGAAGGAGCAGAATAACGATTCTCATCCACTGGTGCAACAACCTTCCAATCTATTTTCTTGAAAACCAAGTCTAATATTTGGCTGTCTTTCCTCAAAACAGGTCTGCTTTTAGTAACTCATGACTCAACAATAAAACAGGATTGTATTGTCCTCGTCTTCACCATCATGCACAGCCTGAGCATTAATGTTGGAAAAATAATTGCCCCAAAAATTTATTTAGTGCAAAAAAGAGCGTGGGAAAACTATATTTGCCCAATACAATCACAATGCTTCATAAGAGGGTAGATGTGCTAATTTATCCTAGAGACATTTCCCTATTAGATGAGGGAATCATTGATACTACCAACTTAGTAAGTCTGCGGCGAGATGGGATTATATCAAGGCAAGAAGGAGGCTTACTATGCAGCGTATATCGATCGTTGGAGCAGCAGGAGTTGCTGATGAGCAGAATGGAGTTCCAAGAGAGGCAACTCCAGACTTTCTGGAATTATGCTCAGAGACAGGATGTTGGTCTCAAAGATGCTTGTGTGCAAAATTCATCAAGCCTTATGCCGCCTTTCCACCTTTTCTGGATGACTTAATGAACCCATGGATCCCCCCTCCTTCTAGTAGTGCATAAAGAGGCTACTAAGGAACATAATCCACCCTTTGAAGATTGATTAGTCTGCTTCATGACATAAGGGATGTTGGTTGTCCCTTACTCTTTTTAATATCTTATCTTTTGTTAGTTATTTTCTTTGTTTTTAATGTTTTTGTTTTTAATTGCTTATGATCAACCCCCTCCCCTTCATAATTTTTGTAACTCGCTGCTCTTAATCGTAATATATATTTCGATTTAAGGAATCATATGTTGTGTTGTTGCATTTTGGTTGTTATCTATAGGATACAATAATGATGACTAAGCAAACCTTTTGATCTAGCAATAATAGTAGTTGATATACCCTTCAATGAGAGACAACATTTGACTAATATGAGAGCTTTAGTGCATAACCAGCTTTTGTGCATTAGGTAAGTTAACTCCTCCTATTTTCTCCCAAAACATAGAGAAGGTATTCATGCGTGTTGGCCAGACAGACATAAATATTAAATAATAAAGAGCACTCTTAAAACAATTAAATTCTACAAACTTTACAGCAACCTTAATTCAGTTTAATAACCTCTTAATATTCACCTAAAGGTGGTTAGTTCATGCTACAACGTATAAAAGATAGCAACAAATAAATAAAAAACAATAAACGCATTCATAATGGGATAAACCTCTAAGGAACTCCAAAATTTAGTTGCTCCACGAAAATAGTTGCAAGAACCGTCTCTTCTATTCCAGCTTTCAATCGAGTTTCTTCCTTCTACAAGCTCTTCTCTACGAGAATTCAACAAAGTGCATCAACAACTAAAGAAAATTCTATACGAACAAATAAGTCTCAAGCGAAAATTGAACTAAAACTCTCCAAAACAATTCTCTAAGGTTATGAACTAAAAACATCGACTCCTCACAAATATGACGGCCTCTTCTACTTGTAAGTCTTTTTTTGTGATTAGAAAGCTTATTAGGTCCGTCCACGTGGCATGCATACAATGGTTAATTAAATTCGTGAAAGAGATATTTATTTTCGTATTTTAATTTTCTATTATTCTCGCGTGAATCTTCTATGGCCATTTTGCTCTAGAAATGCCCAATAAATAGTTCTGCTAAAATAATGCTTCATCATTTATCTAATGACAAAATATCCAGAATCAGTAGTAATTAAGTATACTTTTCTTTAATTCTATTCAAATGTTGTCATAAATAGAATAATGCAACAATATGAATGTTCTCAAAAGTCCTAGATTCAAAACAAAGATAATTCAAGCAATTATTTCATAAGTCAATGGCAATTACTTCAATAAAGTGATAAATCTATCCTAAAAGACTCCCACTAACTCTC
The DNA here is from genome assembly GCA_026257165.2 of Telfairia occidentalis. Classification (NCBI taxonomy): domain Eukaryota; kingdom Viridiplantae; phylum Streptophyta; class Magnoliopsida; order Cucurbitales; family Cucurbitaceae; genus Telfairia; species Telfairia occidentalis. Next base: position 2,887 of record JAOANK020837924.1, on the reverse strand, counting down.
TTTTGGAGAGTTATCAGTCTTCGATTACAATTGATCCACTAGGCTCGTATTTACCATCTTAGTGCCTCCATCAATAATAACACTATATGGAGTTGATTGAACTATGCATCGTGTGTAGAATATGTTCTTTCGATGATCTTCCGCAATTTCCTTCTCCCTTTGATTACTAAGTGTTCTCATTAGGATTTGCGATATTTGCTTAGGACTCTCCATCTTTTTGACTCAGCCAAAGCTACAACAAAAAAGTTAGTGAAAACAACAAGTACATGGACAAGTTGAAAAAAAAAATACACCCTCTCATTGTGGCACTCTTTTGAATCTCACTTTGGTAGGTCTTTTGTAGGACTTACTCTTGTATATGCTTAGGGCCTTGAGGATGCACTCAAGTAACTTGCTTGTGGCTAATCAACACTCAAGTAAAGTGGGCAAGTGAATAGCACAATAGCAATACTTTCAAAGACAAGCAATATGACTCTCCTAAACTCTAGATGCTTTTATGACTCGAGAAAGCACCAAATTAAATACTCAATGCTTAGTATAAAGAAACAAAACTCTATAATTTAAACGGAACGTACGGCAATTTTATGAAAAGAAATCAAATCAACAACCTAAACATGCACAAGTTTATCACAAAGCAACATAATAATAATAAACTCTAAAGAAGACTAGTGTAAGGGAAATAGGTCCCTAAATAAGTTGCCTTTTGAGGAGGTGCAGAATAACAATAAAGTCATGAAAGCAAAGTATGAAAGAAAAGCCAAAGAGAAATGAAGAAGACAGAGAGTTTTTAAAGTGGTTTTGCAACAAGGCTTACGTCCACTGTTCCTCAGTAGTTCTAATTTCTTTAGGTAAATCCTCTCTGTCTCTGATACACAGTTACACACACTCAATTAGATAAAAGAATTGAGATTATATACTCTTTGATTACAGATTAACCAAACTGTACTTGTACTAACTGACAGAGAGAGAGGTGGTTGGATTCACAAGGTAATTTTACGACTAGTATGCTTAGGCTTTGGGGTGTGGGCGGGAGGTAAAAAGACAAGAAAATGAGATGAATTTGGTGTTAAAGTGAAGCTAAGGCTATGTACAGCAAGGGATAAGGCTTCCACTTAGTTGTGAGGAGGATGAAGGGACTGCAAGTCAATGGAAACTCTAGCTGCACGTTGTTCAAACTTCTCGACAAGCTTGGTGATGTTCTTGCCGAAACGTGACCCTTGGTGGTCAAATATGACTTGAGAATTATTTGTACACTTAAAATATCAAGTGAGTATGCCAAATAATTAAATCTTACCCAAAAACAAATAAATAAATCGTTTAAGGCAATTCCCAAAATTTTCCCTTTTGTAGGAATCCAAATAAGAAAAGTTTTTTAGGCAAGCACAGTTCACTCTTTCATTAATAATTTTCTACACATAATTTAGATCAAGTCGTACTTTATGTTACTGAAAAACTAACTTAGTCCTCTTTAATTGGATATCAATTGCACCATAAAAAACTAATAATAACTGTTCAAGTCTGGGTTTACTGTTCGTCGTCTGTTTCGAATGTCGCCAAAGGGATTCGCAACGTTTATTTTCATATCTGGATGTGCAGAAGGCCATCGATGTTCATAGGTTTTTGCGGTACTACTCGTGCCAGGAAAGGGAGAGTTCGCTCCATCGCGAGAGAGAAAGAGTTTGCTGGACATGAGGCTTCGTCAAAGAAGTCTGAACCAAAAGGGCTATGGTGACAGGAAGAAAGAGAGGGGGGAGAGGAGAACGAGACGTTGGGGTGGCTAAGGTTGAGAGGAAGATGATGAGATATTCTAAAGGGTAAGAGTGGTCATGTCATAAAAAGAAATGTTTTTAGACTCTAAAAAATTGGCCGCAACTTTAGGAAGGTATTAAAGACAAATTGGACTCTTTAAAGACTAATAAAATCTATGAGAAATTAAATTTAGAAACTTTAGATTTTGAGATTTAATTAAAAATCTTATTGGTATGTTCAAAATTTTAATTTACTTCATAAACTCAATTTAAAACTAATTTACCCAACAACATACAAGTCCAAATAAATCAAAAAATTATAAAATAGAAAATTTTCAATGTATAACTTAAAAAAGGATAAATTTAATTTGACCTGAAAATACACGGGTCCTCATATCTTTCCTTTCCCTGCTCTTCCCAAAATATCTGAAACATAGGTAATGGCTCCAATTTTTTGTATGGAAAATGTGTGGTTGTTTGATGGTTTGAAGCATGGTTTGTTTAACATTAGCTAATTGTGTGATAAATGTTATAAAGTAATTTTTAGTGATAAAAATGGTATAATTAGAAATGGATGTTGTTATGGGTGTTGGCTAGACTAACATCAATATTAAACAATAAAAAACAATCTTAAAATATATCGACTTAGTACCTCAATACTTAATCAAGTTAATAACATCATTCTTAATTCTCACCTAAAAGGTGATTAGTTCATGTTATAATATCGAAAAATTCAAAAAATAATAAAATAGACTATCCAGTTCATGATAGCACTTCTCTATAATAAAGAAACTATGCAGAATATTTTGTTTGCTCTAGTAAATATTATGATTGAATTTTCTTCTTCACTCTAGCCTTCAATGGTAGTTTCGCTTTGTTCCTACAATAATTTCTCAATTGTAGTTCTCTACTCTCAAAACTCTTTCTACGTAAGCTTTCTTGAATTCCAAAATGTCAAAAAACTCTAAAAAAAACATCAACTAGAACACTTCCTCTCTTCGGCGGCTGCTTTCTCTTTATATCGTTAATTTCAAAGCTAATTAGGTCAACTCGTATATGTGTTGTGTGTCACGGTCATACCTCTTTGAACCGTGCGGCGCCACAATCTACACTCGATCATGGCCAGCCTTAAGGGGAAC
>JAOANK020837488.1:0-10503 GCA_026257165.2 Telfairia occidentalis | reverse complement strand
AAAATTATTTAACTTTCAAATATGTATTTGATTAAAGATGTTAGTAGAGTTCGATTGCTTAAAAATGTCGAACAACTAACATAATCCATATTATTTTTGTTTTAGATTTAAAATGATTTTGAACTAGAAATAGAAAAGATCTTGAAGTAGAAGTAAATATTAAGCTATTAATAAATTTATAAAACTTATAATTTTATATTATCGTGAGTTGGGTTGGGTTGGTTTGGTTCAATATAGTGGACCCAAGAATCGAACCAACCCAATCGAGTTAGGAAAAAATGAACCCAATCTAACCCAAATTAATTTTCAACCCAATCCAAATTGCATGGGTTGGGGTTGGGTTACTCGGATTTTTTAGGTTGTCGGTTCTTTTGAACACCCCTACTTGTGTCAGATTGATGAATCCATGACCCATCATTTACCTGTAGAAAGCAAAAAAAGGAAGCAACAATGGAACTTGCTGAAACCTTATGTGGGTGGAAAAAAAATGCAAGAAGACCACACCAGGGATTGCTTTGTACAACCCATTGTTTGCAATACCAACGAAATTGGAGGTGGGTCTGAAAAGATGGTTAAATGACCCAAGAACGGATAATTTTTTACGAACTACGTCTTTGAACTCCCTTGGAAAAACTTGGTTTCATCGTCTGCTAACCACATTCGAATGGCTTGGTGATGATGTTAGTCTATGTGATTTGGCTTTTTGTTTATTTAATGTTTTTTTAGTATTATTACCTAAGATCTTGATCTTCTACCTAACATTTGTTATTAATAGGAAATGAACACTATTTTCCTGTTCACGTACAAGAAGTTTAAGACAGTTGCCATCCTCAACATGCGTCGTTCAAAATTTATGGTCGGTTTTGTAATTCTCACCGTAACTGCACGTGCCAACTTTTCTATTTTGAACATACAATACATCATTAATTAACAATATTATATGTTTCATTAGAATGAACTACGATGGTCCGATGGAGTTCTAGTGTAGTTGTACAGTTCTTCAAGTCACCAACCTAGATGTTTCGATTATAGTAAGGCTGATAGCAGTGTACTTCAATTCGCGAAGGGCAATAAGACCGACTACAATACACTGTGGTTGGAAGTGGATGTTGTATACCTTTTGTTTAACGTTAGTGGTTCTCATTGGGTTTTACTTTGCAATGACCTGTGTGAAAGCGAGCTTAATATTTGGGACTCACTTCCTTCATTGACACGATTAAAGTCACTACACAAGGAGTTGAATTTTATGGTTCACGTCCTTTCGGCCGTTCTCCACCACTGTGGGCATCACAAAGAAGAATCAGAAACTGGCTTTGTTGCCATGGCCCATACGTCGCCTATCGGTTCCATTGTAGTGTAGTAGTGGTGACTGAGATTTTTTTTTGTAAATTTTCAGAATACGACATTAAGGATTGAATCCTGAATCATTAACGCAGAAAATGATGACTTTCATTAGGCGTCAATATGGCGTACAATTATGGTCTAATACTCCTATCTTCTAGACTTTTTTAATGGGCAAATACATTTGAACTCCAGTTTTTTACTGTATACTATCTTCATTGAAATTTTTATAATTATTTGAAATTTGTTACTGTCGCGATTAAATCTTGTACTATCGTGTTGATATAGTCAAATACGTCGAACTTAGATACCATTGAGTTGAAATTTGTTACACGATCGGGCAGACGTTTTGAAGACTTAGATGATCACGTTGAAGTTTTGATCAAATGACATAATCGCGCAGACTATTTAGGAGATGATGATTCATGTTACAATTTTAATTGAAAGCGATGATCTCAGAGACGTTTAGACAAGTGAACACTATCACGTTTAAGTTTCAATCATTCAAAACGATAGTATGCAAGATTCGTATTATGCAGTCGCATCTAATATTTAAGTATGCTAGATTAAATTCAATGTTATCATTGGATAGAATGATAGTATAACATCATACCAGTAGAAATTTAAAGAGATTATTAAAAAAAGGGTAAATAGACTTATAAAAAATCAACTTTTAGTCGACTATGATAGATGGATCTTCAAATTAGCGACCTTTTCCATGAGTTCTTCATTCTTCTTCTCCAACTAGAGGATATCTCACTAGTATATCTCGCACTGCTTCTGGACCCGTCCATCTTGACTCTTCTACTCATACGTAGTGTTGTGGGGAGAAGAGTCCATGCATCAATTCTTAGATACGGCTAATCGCAACTCATTGCGTTACTGCAAGTGTACGGATCAAATTTTAATATAAAATGGTCTAAGAGATCGAGTATCATCTTCTGGGAATTGAGTTATTAATTCTATTTATTATCAAAATAATAGTTGTCAAATTTTATTCAGGGAAACGAATTGGCAAGCAACTGATTTAATCTAAAAAGTAACTAAAATGAGAACGCTAAAAGACACGTAAACATATGAAAATCAAGAAACAAGCAGCTTTAGGGTGTTGACATTGTAAAACGACAATTAATTATTAAATTAAATTCAAGAGATGTAATAGATTACTAATTTTCTAAGTCTAGGTTTTATAAACACGGGTTTCCCCCTCTTGAGGTCTACCATCCCTCACAAACAACTTCGTATTCGATATCTCGCAATAAGAATTTGAAAGTGGCAAAAACATAACCTATTATGGACCTCACACATGCCCCTATCACTTTCGCAACTAGAGAAACATGTGTCTAAATCCCAATGTCTAACTTTACAACCCTCTCTTTCGAATAAGATAGTAAAATAACATGCAATAATTTATGACCCTCTTTCACAAGCAAGCTAGTAAATACAGTAGAAATACATTCATTGGCTAAATAAATGCAAACATTAAGGGCTGAAATTTAGAAGAAATTGTAAATATTACCTTCAAGAATTCAATAATGTAATTAAGTGTCCATAAAACCAACCAACACCCTAAAACTAAAGGGTTTAGCTATGATACATCATGAAAATAAATTCTAAACAGCCCATCGAATACAAAACGTAAAAGAGAGAGAAAAATCTTGGGCCAATTCTTCCCGTCTCCAGCTCCAAACTGACTTCTGTACTTGTGATTTTCACCCCCGAACACTCAAAAAGCTCCCAATCTGCTCTAGCATGAATGCCCACTGTATTATGCTCTTGAACCTAAAAAATTGTACTGAAAACGGTGCCCAGAACAAACTCCCCGAACCTTGCGGCGGAAAACAACAACATATGTAGTCCCAGGTGGCATCGTCGAGATGCTATGCAAAAGCGTTGAGATACTGTACTTTAATATTACAAAAATGTCACTGCATTTCAGAATTGAGGATGGAAATTTTCGACGTAGTGTTGAGACACTACTATTCCACCGTTGAGAAGCTACTCTGGTCCAAAAAATCTGCACTTTTATTTTTGACATATTTCCTTTGTTCCTTAGCTGAAGTTTCTCTTCTTATGCTCGTTTTGCAGCCCGAACAATATCAAATCTATATTTTCATCTCTCAATACTCGGTTCTTACAAAATATATGAATAAAGGCATCAAAACATACAAGAAAGCCTACAAAACTTCTAAGATTTTTGTCCTAAAATAACACTTTTTGGAGTGCTATCAACTACCTAAACTTAGAGTTTTACTACTCCCGAGCAAAAATAAAACAAAAACACATGCAAAAACTTCAATACTAGCATGTTTCAGACTCCTAACTCAATGCATAATGATATGTAATGAGCACAATAAAAGAAACGTTCATGCACATTTTATCAGTAAGAAAGTTGAAGACTAATTCTTATCCTCCCTTGTGTGTGTGTGAGTAAGCTCACCCTATTCTAGTCCTTACAAACTTGGAATGCATTTAATGAAGTCTTTCCTAAGCTGCCCCTACTTTGACACTAAATCTTTTTTAAATGAAGTTTTCAAACTTAAGGCAACTTCTTTCTTTTTCATTGCCTTTTCATAAATTTTCTTTCCTTCTTTCGTTTGCTTTTTTTTTTTCAATAAATCTAAAAGAGGAACCTAGTCAAGATGTACTATCTTCATTTTGACTTACCCCCGCTTCCTAGGTACTGAGTATCTAACTACAAGCAGCACCTTTATTCTAGGATAGTACTCACTTTCTTTTTGCATTTTCATTTGCATTGCCCGTCAACTAAGGCCCAAAGAAAGGAAGAGTAACCTTTTTCGACTTTTCATTTAGCACACATCATTTTCAACATATACTAATTTAACGTAGAAGCTTACTATCCAATAGTCAGACCATTTTGAAACATCTTAAGTCTAACCTCGTTAACGACACGCTAAGGCTTCAGAACTATAAACAGGAGGACTACATGCTCAAAATACAAGGAATTCAAAGAAGGATTTCAAAGATGACTCACTTCAGAAGTATGCTTACTAATTTCCCTATTTCAACTCACATACACATCATCACAAATCATGGAAAGTCATAGTCCTCAACATAAAGGCATTGCAAATTCTACCTTTTTAGTATACAGTCAGATGATCAACCAATCATACTATTCAATTGAATTGAAAAATATTATCCAAAATTCTAAATCAATCTCAATCAACAACATTTTCAGGAGCTCAACACACAATTCGCATGTAATATATCCTAGCAGCACACAGTATTCAGGACATCCCACCCCAAACTTAAAAATCATGCATTGTTCTCAATGTATGAAAAAGAAAAGACAAAGCAAGGGTAAACTGTACTAGCTTAGAGAGTGAGATGGTCCACAACACGATAGGTAAGTGGACTGAGTGCGATTGTGGTATGGCTCCTGAAACAAAGGGCAAGAAATAGAAATTCAAGGAATATCTGGGCTCACAAAAACAAACAATAACAGACTAAAAACAACTAAAGGAAAGAAAAGGGAAAGAAATGCTTGGGTTGCTTCCCAAAAAGCACTTGATTTAACGTCCCTACCTGAACAAGACATTAAAATCATCGGTCTTTTACCACCATGTCTTGTATCCATCGAGCCTTCTTCCTGCATTCGTTCTTAATCCTACGAACCACATTTAGGAAAATATTCTCTTCTATTTTGCTCACACTAGCAGGTAAAACTACATGAGTAGAAGAATCACAGAATGCATACTTAAAATGCGCAGGTAGGGGTTTCTATTATATATTGGGAGGTTTTTCTCAAGCTTTCTATCATGTAGTACAACCCTAGAATTATTTCTATTATGTCCAGTAGATGCAGAATTGGAAACAGAAGTAGAAACAGAACTAGGAGTATGGATGACAAGTTCAACCTCATGCAATTGACCTAGACTACCACGACTAGATATTAGCATGGTATTATTCTCATCCACACTAGCAAAGACCACAACAGAATAAGATTTAATAGCTGGTTTGTCTAAATCTTCTATATTATAGCACATACTAACCTTAGCAAGGTGTTTAGTGGACCGATAAATATCGAACTTTACCTGGTCGTCATCTACCCTCAGGTTAGCTTCCCTTACTGCACATCAATCAAGTCTCTTCCTGTGGCCAGAAATGGTCTCTCACGGATGTTAGGTACCTCAGCTTCTTCCTCCATGTAAAGCACCACAAAATCTGCAGAGAATTTTGTCGACCTTAACAAGAACGTCCACCACTATACCTCGAGGGCAAGTGATGGATCGATCTGCTAAATGCAGTGATATTGTGGTGGATTGCACCTCACCCACGTTTAATCTCCTGTAGACAGACAAAGACATTAAGTTAATAGAAGCTCCTAACTCACATAATGCACGATTTATAAAAAGATTGCCTATAGTGTAGGGAATACTAAACCTTCTTGGATCTTTTAGTTTCTCGGGCAGCTTCTTCTGTATGATCACTCTACACGATTTTGTCAAGTCTATTGTCTCGTACTGCTCACAATTCTTCTTGGGAGTCATGATCTGCTTAAGAAACATCACATAATTGGGCATTTGTTCAAGAGCATCAGCAAAAGGTATGTTTATGTTTAGTTTCTTCAAGATCTCTAAAAATTTAGAAAATTGAACATCTAATTTTTGTTTCCTAAAGAGTTGAGGGTAAGGGATGACATTAAGATCAACAGCGATAGGGTCAGAATACTTCCTGATGATGATAGTTTGGGTGCCTCCCTTGATGTCTGATCAACATTTTCTTCATCTCTCTTATTCTCTTCAGCTTTCACTGCCTCTTTCTTCGGTTCAAGTTCCTACAGAGTTCTACCACTCCTCAGTGTTATGGCATTGCATTGCTTCCTAGAGTTTTCCTCGGTATTGCATAGGAGCTTGCCTTTCTGTAAGGTATTGAGGGTGGTGGCCATCTGGCAGATATGAGTCTCTATGTTCTTTAGGGCCTTTTCTTGGCTGTCCACCTTGTTTTCCAAGTTGGAAGTCCGATTTCTGGACCCGTGATAAATGTTGCCAACATGTCCTCCAAAGATGATTTTCTCTCAAGTGCCTGCTGTGAAGTTGAAGCAAGATCTGGAGGATTCAAAACATTGTTGTTAGCATAAGACAAATTTTCATGGTTTTGAATACCTAGATAATAATGGGTGGGAAACGAGCTTTGCTGGACTTCAAATTTGTTGTGCTAGACTCCTTGAAATCCATAGTTCTTATTCACGTAGTTGGCTTACTCCAATTGAGGATTTTCCCAAACAGGATATGAATGACATGGCGCGATGGATGCAATCGATTGAGGTTTTCCCTGCATAGTCAAATTATTCAGGGCGTTAGTTAATGTAGTCACTTGTGCTATAGAAGAACTTACCTCAACGACATTATGAAATTTTGAAGCTCGAGTAGCTGATGTCTCTATAGGCTAGTGGTAGCTCGTGGCATCGATATCCTCAAGTATTGTACGGGCTACCTCTGCAGTCTTCGAAAATAACGAGCCACCTACAACTGCATCCAAGATGTATTTAGTAACACTTGTTAAACCATCATAAAAGTATTGGATTTGAAGCCAGTCAAGAAAACTGTGTCGAGGGCACTTGTATAAAAGGTCTTTATAACGCTCCCATGCCTCGAACAACTACTCTCTTTGATGTTGACTGAAAGCATTGATCTCATATCTGAGCCTCTGAGTTTTCGCTAGTGGGAAATATTTGTCAAAAACACTTGAGCCAACTCGTCTCACGTGTTTATGCTCCTAGTAGGTAGTGTCTCTAGCCAATCCTTCGCACAATCCTGTACAGAGAAAGGAAATAAGCGCAAACGAATGGAATTAGCTGAAACACCACTAACCTTAACAATATTGTAGATTTTCATGAATAATCTTATGTGTTTGTGAGGGTCTTCAGTGGATAGTCCTCTAAAGGCACCCTCTTGAGCCATCTAGATCAATCCTGCTTAAGCTTGAAATTATTGACTTCTATTAGTGCATGTGCTATCCCAGGTTGAGCTGTAGGGACTGATGGTTGGAAATAATCTTTGATCGACCGTGCAACTCCCTATTGCTCATCCATATTTACCTGCTCTACTCTATTCTCTCTCAAATTCTTCATAAAAGTTCTATCTATTTCTGGATCAAATGGAACAAGGTCAGCTTCTCTAACACAGCGCATGTACCAAACACAAATAAAATAAAAATAAAAATAAAAATAATATACACCCTAAAGTAAGACCGACAATGTTCTCTCAATATAAATAGAAATAAAAACACCGATCCCAGACAAAGGTACCAAAAACTTGATTGCAACTCACTGCGTTACTGCAAGTGCATAGGTCAAATTATAATATAAAACAGTCTAAGAGACCGAGTATCATCCTTTGGGAATCAGGTTATTAATTTTATTTATTATCAAAATAATAGTTGTCAAATTTTATTTAGGGAAACGAATTGACAAGCAACAGATCTAATCTAAAAAGTAACTAAAATGAGAATGCTAAAAGGCAAGTAAACATATGTAAATCAAGGAACAAGTAGCTTTAGGGTGTTGACGTTGTAAAACGATGCAATTAATTATTAAACTAAATTTAAGAGATGCAATAAATTACTAATTTTCTAAGTCTAAAGTTTATAAACTCGCGTTTCCCCCTCTCGAGGTCCATTGACCCTCACAAACAACTCCTTATTCGATATTTCGCAATAAGAATTTGAAAGTGACAAAAACATAACCTATTGTGGACCTCACACACGCCTCTATCACTTTCGCACCTAGAAAAACATGTGTCTAAATCTCAATGTCTCACTTTACTACCCTCTCTTTCGAACAAGATAGTAAAATAACATGCAATAATTTACGGTCCTCTTTCACAAGCAAGATAGTAAATCAAGCATAAATACATCCATTGGCTAAATAAATGCAAACATTAAGGGCTGGAATTTAGAAGAAACCAGTAAATATTGCGTTTAAGAATTCAATAACGTAATTAAGTGTCCATAAACCAACCAACACCCTAAAACTAAAGGGTTTATCTACGATACATCATGAAAATAAATTCTAAACAGCCCCAGCCCATCAAAGTAGAATACAAAATGTAAAAAAGAGAAAGAAAACTCCTGGGCGGATTCTTCCCCGTCTTCGGCTCCAAACTGACTCCCGTGCTCGTGATTTTCACCCCAAACACTCAGAAAGCTCCCAATCTGCTCTAGCATGAAATGTCCATTGTATTCTGATCTTGAACCTCGAAAATTGTGCTAAAACGGTGCCCAGAACAAACTCTTCGAACCCTTGCGGCGAAAAATAACATATATAGTCCCAGGTGGCAACGTCGAGATGCTGTGCTTTAATATTACAAAAATACCACCGCATTTGTGAATTGAAGAGGAACATTTTCGACGTAGCGTTGAGACGCTACTATTCCAAGAGACGCTACCTTGCTCCAAAAAATCTGCACTTTTATTTTTGACATATTTCTTGCGTTCCTTAGCCAAATTTGCTCTTCTTAGGCTCGTTTTGTAGCCCAAGCAACACCAAATCTATATTTTCACCTCCCAATGCTCTGTTCCTAAAAAATATACTATTAAAGGATCAAAACATATAAGAAAACCTACAAAACTACTAAGTTTTAGGTTCTAATATAGCACTTTTTGGAATGCTATCAATGACTTTCTTCTCCGGTGGTACATCAAATAGATGTACCCTCCTCGTGTGCGAGGCGCCTTGGTGGGATTCAAACATTTCGTGAACCATCGTCACTCGAATCATCGATAATGACATATGGAGTTTTTTTCCCTGGATGCCATGCCATTTACAATTTTATTCTCTCTTATTTAGCGATATGATAGAGCAAACCAGAATCAACTTTTATTTGGTAAAAGTTGAAAAACCGCTATTGATAATATATAAGCAAGTTTGTAAGAATGGGTTGGTAGGAAAATAAACTTAGTGCTGCAGTTGGTCGTCTTGAAAGTGCCATTAACACACCTATTTGTTTTCGTCTATGGGTTAGGTGAAGAGTCATTAATTAATTAAAAGAAAAAAAAAATACTAGTGTAAAATAATAAAAAACTATAACTTCCTAGAACAAGTAGAAGTAATGGCAAAATATATCTACTATGATAAATTCCGTCTACTAGACCCTGCAGCCTCAATCTGGTGCTCTACTTTCGCAATGGTCTGACTTAGTTTCTCATTCTTTTTCTTAAGCGACTCCAACTATTCGATCAGCCGATTTGCTAAGTCGCGACTATCATTTGCTCTATCTTTCAGCAAGGATTTGTCGTGCTGAGCGATCTTTAGGCGATTGTAGAATCAACATATTTTTGTCTGATTTCATCACGCTCAGACTCGTCATTATTTGGATGGTAACGAGCAGCGCCTGTTGGTTTTAACTCTTTCTTTTTTTTTTTCTTTTCTTTTCTTTTTTTTTAAATATTCCTGCTCCACCCACCATGCTAGTTTAGTAATTTAAATTAACTAATTACTATTATTTTAATTTCTTAAAAAAATTACTTTTAATTTTGTTATAAATATTATTTTATTTTCCAAATATTATATCTAATTCTCAAAGTATCATTTTATTCTCTATTCTTTTTCTCCAATTTTTTTAATTCTTTAATTTAACTTTAATTTTTTAATTTATTAAGTATTATTTCTGCTCTAAGTATAATTTTTTCTCTATTTTTTTTCTTTTTTTTAATTCTTTAATTTATTTTTAATTCTTTAATTTTTTATTTTATAAATTATTATTGAATTACTTGTCATTATCATATCTTTTATATTAATGTTGTTCTAATATCCAAATACAACTTTTTATTAATAAATTATTTAAGTTCTTATTTATTTTTCAGCATTCAATAGTATCTATTATTGTAATAATGCATGGTTTATAACTTGAATAACTTTGTTTTAAAGTTTCACAAAAAAAAATTACAATATTTTTATAAATTTCCATTATATCTGGATCATTCCCAGAATATCCATTGACATATCCATAAATCTGAGTTACCAGTATTGATATTTTATTCATTGGTTGTAACAGACTGGTCATCTCTTTGTCGGACATGCTTGCTATTGTAGATATAGACTACTTGGGGTTTCTGTGTAAACCACCAACTTTGGAGAGAATTTTCACCCTTCCATCAAGCTCTTTTATGCACGAAATTGAAGGCCTTTTATAGGCAATT
>JAOANK020837162.1:0-10505 GCA_026257165.2 Telfairia occidentalis | reverse complement strand
AAAATACATCAGACTTATGTTTGAGAAAATAGGTCCATACCTTCCTACTTGAGTCGTCTATGAAAGTCACATAGTATTTGGAACCTCCAAGAGAAGATACTTCAGATGGTCTCCACACATCAGTGTGAACCAGCTCCAATTTAGTAGGCTTCAGAGTTTTTCCTGTCTTGACAAAGCTGACCTTCTTTTGCTTTCCAAAGACACACCTTCACATAACTTATGTTCAACTGCTTTAAGCCCCTACAACTTCCCTATTGAGTGAAAAATTTTCATACCTCTTTTACTCATGTGTCCCAGCTTGTTATGCCACAGGTCTGTCTGACTCGAATGATTGACAACAGTTACCATGTTGGTATCGTTGTTGTTGACATACTAAGTCCTCGACTTGCTTCCTTTAACAACTACCATGACACCTTTAATGACCTTCCAATTTTCTTGTCCGAAGGATACCTCGCATCCTTCATTATCTTACTGCCCCACAAAAATTAAATTCTTCATCATATTTTGGATGTGAAGTACTTTGCGGATTTTTCAGATTGAACCATTCGCCATCTTTAAGTTCACATCACCAATCCCAATGATGTTCAAGGGTTCTCCATCAGCTAGATATATCTTTCTGTGATTTCCTGCAACATAATTTAACAGAATATCTCGTTGCCTTGTAGTGTGGAAGAGCGCACCTGAATCTATTACCCATGTGTCATGGGCACTTTCAACTGCGAGAATCAGAGCATCATGTAACTCGTCAGCCACAACGTTTGCACCGGCTTCATTCCCCTCAATTCGCTTTGGGGCCTTGCAGTTCTTTTTCAGATGTCCAGTTTTGCCACAGTTCCAACACTCAAATCTGTTATTTCTAGACTTACTTCTATTGGTCTTTGACTTTCCCCGATTCCCTTGAGTTCTGTTATTACTCCTTCTACTATCCACATTTAACGTTGAACCAGAAGTAGAAGGAAAGTTCGAGTCCTTCCTGCGAATCTCTTCTACTATGGCCGCATCTCTAACTTGAGAGAACAACAATTTCTCATTTCCTCATGAATTTGAAATTGCAATTTTCATGGTCTCCCAGCTATCAGGCAAAGATCTCAACGAAAGTATAACATTCAATTCATCCTTGAATTCTAAATCAATTGCAGCCAATTTGTTAATTAACAAATCAAACTCATTTATGTGTGCAGCAACAGATGATCCTTCAACCATTTTCAAATTGAAAAACTTAGTTACAAGATACACTTTATTATTTACCTAGGGCTTCTCGTACATGTTGGACAAAGCAGTCATCAGTTTTGCAATGGTGGTTTCCTTCACTACACTGCTCTGCACACTCTTGGTCAGAGTCAAACGAATGGTTCCCAACACTTTCTTGTCCAACTTCCTCCATTCTAACTCTTCCATATCATCCGGCTTCCCATCTAAAGGTAAGTCAAATTCTTTGAAATGCAAATAATCCAATACCTGCAACTTCCAAGAACCAAAATCTGAACCATTAAAGGTAACAAGCTTTTCGTCTCCTCTTGACATTGTTCTTCAACCAAATGAGCTCTGATAAATAGATAAACTAATCTATATAATAGCCCAAATACAATTGCAATCAATATATATCTCTAATCCCCAATGCCCAAATCGATTCAAGTTTCAATTATGCAGAATCAATAACTAATTAGAACAAGTTGCTTAGATAAATAGATAAACTAATCTAATTACCTAAGCAAGAACAATAATCAGTCAAGTAAAGAGAGGGAAAAGAATGCCACCGAATTTATACCGGTTCACCCCAATGTTGGGTTACGTCCAGTTCTCTGCTACCAATGCAAGTTCCACTAAAATTATCAGGGAGAATTACAAGAGTTTACATCGCTCAAAGATGATTTCTCACACTTTTCTCTCTAAGAAAAATGTCTCACGAATCCTTCTCATGGAATAGGATTGCTCTCACTTTTTCTCTCAAAGAAAAAGACTCACAAATATCATTGCCAAAGAAACTCACAAGAGTCTCTTTATATAGGAATGCAACTTGCTCTCCAAGGAACAAAACCTTGCTCACCAAGGAGCTTTCTCACCAAGGAGCTTAATTTTGGCTCCACATCTTAACATTCTGATGACTGAGCGTTCATCTTTTTTGTTGAAATTTTTGATCAAGTGGGTTTGTCAACCTTCTTCTAGAGTGTTCAAGCTTGAGTAAGGAACAAGTTCTCCTTACCTCTTGGTCTTTGATCATCAAGGTAATCATTATCTAGTCCTATCCTTGAATTTGATTCTAATTGATTTGAGATTTTTAAGACTTAATAATTAGAGGTTCTTCTTCAATAGAAGAGTTTTTAATTATAATTCTCTTGAATTTCTTATCATATGAACTTTAAGGATTGTTATACAATCGAATTATAAACCCTATACTTAAAAGTTATTGCCATTATATCATCAAACTTATGAAATTGCAGCAATAAAACCAAATTACTAATAGAGTTATATAATAACAATAAGGTTTAAACTATTTTAACAATTTTGTAATTTTAATGGAGTAATGCTCGAGGACAATTTTTACCATTTTCACTCCTACAAATTTAGTTTATGAATGTTGAGTAATAATGTGTCTACTTAAGTCTTCAAACTTTAGATTTTATCATTAATTTTGTTATAGTATATGTGCATTAGCTTGTCAAGTAATTTCCCACATCACATCAATTTAATTAAAATTATTTGAGACTATATCATGTCAGCATTTGGCTTGATTATATTAACTACATTCATAAATTAGAAAAAAAAATCAATTATAAGCAAATTAGAATACTGTCAAGTTAAATATAGGTCAATTAATTAATGCGTATATATCTCTAACCAAAAGATCAAAATTCAACGCCCACCCATATGTTTGTTAGCTAACTCAAAATAAAAAAACATAAAAAAAAAATCAAATTAGAATATCACGCAATCAAACACTATGTAAATCTAAAAACTTTTGACTTTTTGCATAGAGATAGAGTAATATTATTATAATATTATAAGAAAAAAAATAGAATGAGTAATATAAAAAAACACCTCAAACTGAACAATTGTGTCTCGTTAAAAGTGACTTTTGTGTGAAATGATGTTTCTGTCTGTAGAGACATATCTCAACGGACACTTCAATCCAAACAGTCGTGTTCCATTAGAGGCGACTTTGTATGATAGAACTTGTCAATCTATGTAGACACATCTTAACGAACATCTCCGCTCAAACAATCGCGTCTAGTACAAATTTAAAGGATAAAGTGGGTATGTATTAAATTGTTGACAGCAAAATTAGAAGATAAAGATTCTCTATCATACCCTCATTTAATATAAAGTATAGATTATTTTTTTTAATTATATATAGCTTTTTCCCTATATATTCACACAATCTTTTTCAGTCACAATCATTTTGCTATAAAATGTATATATTTCTCTGTCAATTTCAAGCAGTCGACTTTGAATTCCCAAAAACGAAAAAATGCCAAGAAACCGACATTGGTTCAATTCATTTGGATCGAAGTGGTCAATTTTTCCAATCCTCTATTTCACCTATAGTCAACACGAAAATACGAGCATATTATATTTTATTTTTAGTCCAGCCATATGGTTTATCTCGACATTTTCACTTTTATTTGCATTTTAAAAGAAAAGAATAGATTGTGAAAAAAAGAAAGAAAGAATATATATTGATTTTGGTCCCGTGGTTCCATCTAGACTTTAAGCAGTGGAGACCATGTTACTAAGCCGTCGTCAATTTTGACTTGCAAACTGTTATAATTCCTTTTTATTTTATTTTATTTTTTGATTTTTTTTTAAGGTTTTTTATTATCTGAACAATGCACAACAAACAAAAAGCGTTGGGAAATTTTGAGAAATTATTTTCCTTACCATCGAATTTGGATCATTTTTAAGAATCTTTTGTATTCTAACTTCAATTTCACCATCGTAGTAGTTAAGAAATTGACTGCAATATTCAAATACTTTTGAATCAACTAAGAAAATAATGTGATATTGGAAACATATGTATGTATATATCAATTAAATGGTTCAATGTTGTTATAAAAGTCGTATAAATAAATACGGAAACTTGGATGGTTTATTTGTCCTTTTAAAATTGTCTTGTTGATTGAATTTAAATTTACCTAATATATTAATTTATTTCTATTAAGTTTCATTAAAGAAAAAAAAAGTTAATGAACATGTTTTTTCTTAAAGTACATAATAAACATGTTAATTGGAGTATGATGCAGTATTAAAATATGAGTTTATAATTTTGAGGGGATGTTTCCTTATCTATTTGATAATTTTTTTTAGTTCAACATGTGAAGGTATGGATTCGAACTTGCGACCTTTTGATATGAGAAATATACTTTAACCAATTGAGTTATGTTCAGTGGACCTATTTATTTAATGATTTGACAAATATGTTTGCATCAAATATGTAATGAATAATTTGATCTATATGAAACGCATTAAATTGAAATAATAAATTAACAATTCAATCCATGTGCTGGTTCACTTGGCTTCAACTTTTCATAATTTTTTTTTTTTTAGTATTTCTTAGAATGAATAAAGTATAGCAAAAAAAAAAAGAGAAACATTGAGGGAGTGAGAGCGACTTGAGGGAGCAAGAGAAACCAGGCAAAAGAGTTCTAAAAGAGGAGGTAGAAGAGACGATAGAGAGGTTTCTAGGTGATTGGAGTGTTGGGTTTCGGCTTCTTAGATAAATGGCCCAAAGTTTGAAGTAAAGTCCACTGGAATTCCTGCAATTGAAAAAGAGAAGGGTGTCCCTATTTATACTCCCATAATAAAAAATAGCAAAAAGTTACATTCATTTATAAAATAGCCGTCGTAATATTTAGTTGTAGATTCTACGTATTTTTTACATGTTTATCCTCAATACTTCACTTTAAACCATTTCTAAATATATGGCACTTGAATTTTCAAGTTTTATCTCCTTGATTTTTTGGTTGACATTTTAAATACTTTTATATAAAATAGATAGAATTCATATATAAAATAGATAGAATCCATATATAAAATAGTTTCAATTGTATGTAGTTGTGAAATAAAGGTGAAAACTCAGAGAATGTGAACTTGGAAGAGCTAAGTGTTTGGAAGATCATTGTTCAAATACTAGTTTTCGAAAGACAAAATCCTTGGTTGAAAGATGGGTAAAGAAAATTTTTTGCAGGAGATTGATTAGACTCCAAGGTTAGTATTCCGCCTCCCTAATTTAAATGAGTTTTTTCTTATTTCCTTACATTGATTCCACAAAATATTATTGATTTTCAATTTACACTCTCTCAAGTTATAAAAGTCTAATGGCGTTAGTTCTAAGGAGAATTTTAATTAAGAATTTGAATTAAAACTAAAATTAAAGTTAAGAGAATTGAAACTTTTCTATTAGATTTCATAAAAGTTGTTAGATGAATCAAAAAATTCCACATATTTAAATATATACTTCTTATGTGTAACTATGTACAAAGTTTATGTAAATATATATCTCATATTTGTAACTATGTACAACGTATATATAAATATATATTTCATATTTGTAACTATTTACAAAGTATATATAATAGATATTTTTTAAAATTCCTTACATAACTTGTAAAGTGGATCACGAAAAGTAAATTTCAACCTTTTTTTCTTGTGTTTGTTTCAATCAATTAAAATTAAATATATTTCAATCAATATTTTTTATTTTTTGTTTAGCTTTCATCATTTGATTTTAGCTAATCACATATATCAATTTTAAATTAAAGATTCTTCCTCTTGGATTTCATTTTTAGTTAATCACATATTTAAATAAATTTCAAATTTGAGATTTTTCCCTTAGTTAATAACATATTTAAATTTCAAATCAGAGATTTCTTCCAGTTATTTGTTTAAATTGTTTAAAGTGGTTGAACGTATTTTTTAATGTCAGTACAAGAAAAAATTATTTTGCCGATGCAAAAAAACATCGACAAAAACTAAAAATACATCGGCAATGTATTTTTCAGACAAAAAAAATGTTGGAAAAAACGTTGGGAGAATCCTTGTCGGGGTAACAAATGCCGACGTTTTCACAAAAAACGTCGACAATTATTAAGTACCGCCGACGCAAGAAAAATGTTGGTATAAACAGTATTTGCCGACGTCAATAAAAACGTCAGCAAATCCCACATATTGACCAATGTTTTTTGAAATAAACGTCGGTAATTCTTATCTTCTACCGACATTTTATAACGTTGACCATTCCTAGCTACACCGAGTTTATGTAAATAAACGTCGGCAAAAGTTTGGAATACCTTTTAACAATTTTAGATTATTTTTCTTCGTTATGCTATATGATTTTTTTTTTCCATATTAACTTGATAATTCACATAAAGTATATAAAAAACAATTCGTAAATAAAAATTCATATAAATGGAAATACCATTCAATGAAAGAAAATTATATAATATTGAATAAACAAAGTGTAATACACAAGTCCAAATCATTAAATCCAAAGATAACAATTCATGTCTCTCATTGATTTGAACATAAAAAATATTTCATGTGGCTATCATCTTGTTTGTGCTCCATAAAAAAAAAACCTGAAAGAAAATATAAAAAATGTGTAAGTATTACAAAAACGTCAAAGTAAAAAAATATGCATTCTAGCATAAATAAATAATTGAAAATCACTGCTTAACAATATTTCTAGATATCAAATGACTAAATAAGTTGTAATCATAACACGTTAAAAAATGAAAAATGGCCCAAGTGTCCTCATCCACAATCCTTAACATGTCCAAAAGCACAAAAATGACCTAAATGGCCTAACCTACCCCTTATGCCACTTTACAAAGCTAAAAAGTGGTCTAAGAAGCCGAATACATCTCCTAACACGTTTAAAAACTAAAAAATGCACCTAAATGGTCTAACCCACCCCCTTAACACGTCTAAAAGCTAGAAAGTTGTGTAAATGGCCTCAAATGGCCTAAGTGGCCTTATTCACGACCCTTAACATGTCCAAAAGCTAAAAAATGGCCTAAATGGCTTAACGTACCCCTTATACCACCTTAGAAAGCTAAAAAGTGGCCTAAGTAGCCTTATCCATCTCTTAACACGTTTAAAAACTTAAAAATGCACCTAAATGACCCAACCCACCCCCCTAACCTGTCTAAAGCTAGAAAGTTGCATAAATGACCTAACTCACCTTTTTAACACGTTGAAAAGCTAAAAAATT
The DNA here is from genome assembly GCA_026257165.2 of Telfairia occidentalis. Lineage (NCBI taxonomy): Eukaryota > Viridiplantae > Streptophyta > Magnoliopsida > Cucurbitales > Cucurbitaceae > Telfairia > Telfairia occidentalis. The sequence goes on along the minus strand of JAOANK020837162.1, from coordinate 3,295 downwards.
GTCTAAGTGACCTCATTCATCTTCTAACACGTTAAAAAAAATGAAAATATGGCCTAAGTAGCCTCATCCACGACCCTTACCATGTCCAAAATCTTAAAAATGGCCTATATGGGTTAACCTACCCCTTATGCCACCTTAGAAAGCTAAAAAGTGGCCTAAGTAGCCTTATAGATCTCCTAACACATTTAAAATCTAAATGACCTAATCCACCCCCTTAACATGTCTAAAAGCTAAAAAGTTACGTAAATGGCATAACCCACCCCTTTAACACGTTGATTAGCTAAACAATTGTCTAAGTGACCTCATCCATCTTCTAACACGTTAAAAAATGAAAAAAAAGTGGCCTAAGTGGCCTCATCCACGACCCTTAACATGTTCAAAAGCTAAAAAATGGCCTAAATGGCCTAACCTACCCCTTATGCCACCTTAGAAAGCTAAAAAAGTAGCCTAAGTAGCCTTATGCATCTCCTAACACGTTTAAAAGCGCAAAAATGCACCTATATGGCCTAACCCACCTACCTTAACATGTCGAAAAGCTAAAAAGTTGCGTAAATGACCTAACTCACCCCTTTAACATATTCAAAACTTAAAAATGACCTAAGTGGCATCAACTATCTCCTAACACGTTCAAAAACTAAAAACTGGCCTAAGTGACCTAACCAATCCCTTAACGCGTTTAGACTGTCAAATAGCTACCACAACTGTAGGATAGCCAACAAACTCTTCAGAAAACTTTAAAATAACATATTTGCTACGGTGACTACCATAACTGCAAGATAGTCACTAGCATACGATAAACTTATATGAACATTGAAAAACTTAATATCAATGAATTTGATTTCATATCTAAGTGGTCGATAACGATCGTTCACCACCTTGCCACTAAAGAAATGAGATTGCATCCAAGCTCATCTTCGTTCCCATTTTGTCATTTGATCATCGTGTGTTCTTCTATTCATTCAGTTTTGATCGTAGACCAGTTACTTCTTCATGCATTTCCTCTTCTCTCTCCTTCATTGCAGCTAATTGCTCTTCCAACTCCTTTTCACGTTGCGATGATGAAGTAGCAGTTGAGGAAGTACTTGTTCTACTCGTCTTCGGTTTCGAGCCCCATTCAAGGCCCATAACATGGCCAGTCGTGATCCCAACACCTTTTCACTAATCTCCTCGTCACTTATTGACTGGGTCCCTTCTTGTGTTGCAGCTTGGGTGGTACCTTCTTTCATCTCCAGCATTTGAATTTGCATTCGTAGGTGAACTAAATATATAACTGGATAACATATATAATTCAGTTAGACATAATTACCCTTACATATTTCTCCTCTACTACTCAATTCACCCATCCGTTGCCGCCTACAAACCTCGTTCATTGAAATAGATCTACTTGACCGATCTCAACGCCTTCCTTCGCTTTCTGCAAGTAAAATTATTAAGCGGTGAAATATGTTAAGTATTATTAGCTAGTAAATATGTAAATAAAACACGCTACTTTACCTTCTCTTGCTGTACGCGAATGAATGCCTTTGGCCTAGTACGATGATTGAAAGACATCTTCGACCGACTCTATTTCAGACTTTTTCTGAAATAAAAATGTAACAATATCAATTAAGTAAAACACATCAACATTCAAAATAAAGTAATAACATATCTTCCACTTGTCGTTCTCCCATCTATCGCATAGGAAGTTCCAATCTTCTACACTTGCCAATCATGTCGGTGGGTTTGCGCGTGCATTTATAGGGTTGGTGTATTTTTTATATTCTTTATATAAATTAGCTCTGAACTCCTTGAAGCTGATTTACATCTGGAGCTCGATGAATGCATGCACCACGGGTTTACCCAAATCTATGTTAAAATGAGTCTGCACATGTAAACAAACAGTTAATCTCTATAGAAACATTATAGTCAACAATTTAGATAACTTACCAACAAACGGTCTACGATCAGTACGCCATAGTAATTCGTTTCACCTTTTCGACTTTCTTCTCCAGGCACCATGACCCCACTATTTTGTGTACTTCGACGATTGTCGCGTTCTATGGTATGAAATCGTAGTCCATTAACGATACATCCATTATACGAGCGCGCTTGATTGTAAGGCAGCAGTGCAATAGAGTAAATATCATCGGATGAATCTCTTCTCTCGCATAATGAATGCACTTGTTCATATAATATAATTTTTTAAATGATATATTTGGTCACATAGTTTTAAATTAATGATTTAGACTTAATAAGGGAGTTACATGAGATATAAACCAATAAGAAAATTGTTGTTGATGCGTTTTATATAGGTTTGCTGAGCTATTTGCTTCAAGAGGAAGCATTGTCAAATGTTGTATGCGATATGACTCTATCTCAGCACAATTGTTCAATATGTACCAATGTGCTATTCGTTTTTTATGTTCTGATAGTGTTCTTAAGGTCGATCCCCCTATTGGGCGTGCACTTTATCTAAAAACTTCAAACTCACCACAAGTCTCATTCTCAGGGATGGTATCATCATTACGTTCATCTCTATTAAATCTCGTTTCAACCCCACTAAGATACAAGGAGCACAAGTTTAAGGATTCGTTCTTGATGAATGCTTCTACTATAGAACCCTCACGACGAGCTTTATTCCGTACGTATAATTTCAATGTTTGTAGGCTCCTCTCAATAAGATACATCCAACTATAAGTAACAAGCCTTACATGAAGGGATTGAATCTCAAATGCTAAAGCAATTGATCGCCTTTTATTTTTGAGATCGGGTAGAGGAAAAACAAAATTGGTCTACTGTAAAGACAAAATCAAGCGTAAATAAAATTACCTGTTGTAGATCTTCAAGAACACCATCACTTTGGCTTCCTTGCTATGTCTTAGGGAGGATCAAGGATTGTGGAATCCCTTTTTGAGAGAATTGATCGATAGAAAAAATTTGAGAGAGAGACATGTTCTTGGAGAGAGCAAAAAAATTGAAAGAGATCACCCGAGACAAAAAAAATACAATTTCTTTTTTATGATGAGGGGGATCACCCCCCACGTCTCCATTCCTCTGCAAAAAAAAAAGACAGAGGAGTTATTCTCCTTTTAATTTTATTTAAAATAAAAATATAATAAATATATATATATATATATATTAAATCATATTTAATATATTTAATAATTAATTAATTAATTTAAAAAATCATATATTTATGCATTTTAAATCATATTAAAATGCATCTCTCTCACATAATCTATAGTTTTAATATGAATCTGATTCATATTAATTTTACTATATAGTTTTAATATGAATCCAATTCATATTATTATTT
>JAOANK020836836.1:0-10506 GCA_026257165.2 Telfairia occidentalis | reverse complement strand
ATTGAATTAGGCTAGTTAATTGAGGGCGGTTGAGCTCGAGAGAGGAAACCCAAACTAATGAAATTCTAGACTTAGGCCAAAAAGTAAAGAAAATGCATTCCAATAATTAATTAACTATTTAATTGGGTCAATAAAAACATCAACACCCTAGAACTATCTTTCCCTTAATTTTATTCACCAGTTATCGAGCTTTCTTTATTGCTTTCCTGAATTTTGAGTATTGCTGCATGACCTTGAGATCCCTAGATAAAATCAAAAGGATTAGTCAATAATTAGGAAAATTAAATATCACGATTCTCTGTGGACGATACTCGGTCTGCTAAGCCGTTTTACTACGATTAATCCATACACTTGTGATGACGCTTTGTTGGGTGCGATCAAGTTTTGGCGTCGTTGCCAGGGAATCTGTACATTTTTAATTTCTTTTATTATTGAGGCATTCGAGTAGATCTTAATTTAGGGTGTATTCGTACGTGATTTTTTTTTCTTATTTCGTGTTATTTTTTGTGTATGCCACGTACTCGAGGCACTAACCCTGTTCCTTTTGATCCAAAGATCGAACGAACTTGCAGGAGGAATCGAAGAGAGCGAAGAGAAATACTCGAGCAAATGGTAGAGCAAGAAGGAGACTCACGAACTATCTGAGACTATTTCTAACATACGTTACCAAATCCTCAACCAGGGATCGTGCACACACCAATAAATTCTGCCAACTTTGAATTAAGCTCGGGATTGTGCTTTCCAAGGCCCTATTTTAGATGACCCACATAAGCATATTCGTTCATTTCTCAAGTTCTGCAGTACAGTTAAATTGAATGGGGTACCTAACTATTCCATTCGTTTACGCATGTTTCCTTTTTCTTTCTAGGACAAAGCGAAAGATTGGTTGGAGACTCTACCAGCAGATAACATCTCAACATGGGATGAGCTTGCCCAAGCCTTCCTAAATAAATTCTGCCCACCAGCAAAACCTTGAGGTTGAGGAACGAGATCAGCAACTTTAAACAAGATGTGATGAGCAACTGTATGAGTGCTGGAAGATATTCAAGGAGTTGCTACGAAAATTCCCTCAGCATGGATATCTCAATTGGCTCCAGGTACAATCTTTCTATAATGATTTATCGAGTACTAATAAATCGATTGTGGATGCAGCTGCTGGAGGATAGATTATCTCCAAGACACCAAGAGTGGCTCAAGCTTTGTTGGAAGATATGACCACCACGAGTTATAATTGGCCATCTGAAAGGACTACAAAGAAGACTGTGGGGAAGTATGAACTCGATGAGGTAAGTTCCCTAAAGTCTAAAATGGCTTCGCTAACTAACACTTTGAATAATCTTGTGATTCCAGGTAACACCCAGTCCATAACTTCTTTGGCAGTGTCCAATGCTTATCAAATGAACCATGGGCAAGAGATGGAGCAAGCCCATTATATCAACAAGAATTTTGGATATCAACAGCGAGCCCCCATGCAGAATCAGTTTCACTCTCCACAATCTCAGTTACCGACTCATTACTACCCAGATTTGCGTAACCATGAAAATTTTTTGTATGCTAACACGAAAATTGTTTTGTAGGGACCTCCGAGATTTGCATCGTCATCTTTCTAGCAACAGTCAGACAATCTATCTTTTAAGGAGATACTTGAAACCTTTATTATTGAATCCTGCAACAGGACAGTAGCCCTGGAAAACAAGGTGGAGAGTCAGGAAAAGGCCTTAAAGAACATCGATGTGCAGGTAGGCTAGATTGCCACTACATTGAACAACATCCAGAAGGGTAAGTTTTCGAGTAACACGGAGGTGAACCCTAAGGACCATTGTAAGGTCGTCATAGTGGTAAGTCCTTGGCTGAGCCCGAAATAAGAATTGAGGCTGCCCTAGCTACAAAGGAGGATGAGAGTGAAAATGGGGAGCAGAAAAAGGAGCTAAAAGAAGGAGTTGAGAAGAAGGCTGAGGAGAAATCTGAGGAAGTGCCCTCCAGTCCAGGGAAGTATTCTAAACTTGTGTCTATTATTCCTAATCACATTCCATACCCTCAGTGTTTTCAAAAAAAGAAAGATGATGCCCAATTTACTAAATTCTTGGATATCTTTAAGAAATTGCATACTAACATCCATTTTGCAGATGCGTTGGAACAAATGCAGAATTATGTAAAATTCACGAAGTTTGTGCTATCCAAGAAGAAAAAGTTTAGGTAGTTCAAGAAAGTTAGCCTTTCGGAGGAGTACAGTGCAATCATTTAGAGGAAGTTACATGAGAAAATTAAGGATTTAGGGAGTTTTACTATCCCTTGTACCATTGGTAACATTTCTGTTACACGTGCACTATGCCATTTAGATGCATCGACTAATCTAATGCCTCTATCTGTGTTCAGGAAATTAAACTTTGGGTCGATACAGTCGACTATCATCTCTCTGTAGCTTGTAGATCGTTCTTTAACCTTCTTAAAGGTATTATTAAAGATGTGTTGGTTAAAGTTGAGAAGTTTATTTTTCCTGCATATTTTATTGTGTTGGAGATGGAGGAAGATAGGAAGGGCCCTCATCGATGTTCAGCAGGGTAAACTCACCCTAAGGGTGGACAAGGAAGAGGTAATCTTTAACATCTATCGATCCATGCAATACCCAGATGTGGTACGCTCTTGTAATAGGATAGATGTTGTGGATTCTGCCATTGCTGAACTGAGATCTTTGATGTTGTCTTCTGCTAAGTTTGGTGAGAAAAGCATGTTGAGTACTGATTGTGATGATATGGATACTCTTGAGATTGATTGTGATGATATGAGCATGCTGGATGTTGATGGTTATCATGAATCTTTTAATGAATTGTGTTTGTTTGCCCTATTGAGCATAAGCATGAACATTTGCATGTAGAACATATCCATGCTTGTGAGTATGAGAAACCTTCTGCTGTTGAAATGAAGTTGTTGCCTGATTATCTTAGATATGCTTATCTAGGTGAATCCTCTACTTTTCCTATAATTATTTCGAATGACCTGACTAAAGTAGAGGAGGATAGATTGCTAGAGGTCTTGCATGCTCATAAATCTGCTATAACATGGTCAATTAGTGATCTTAAGGGTATAATTCCTTCCATAGTCATGCATAAGATTCTCATGGAGGACTCATATAGGCTATCTATTGAGCATCAGAGGAGGTTGAACCCTGTTATGAAGGACGTAGTTAAGGTTGAGGTGCTTAAACTATTGAATGTAGGGATTATCTATGCTATTTCTGATAGTGCATGGGTGAGTCCTATTCAGGTAGTGCCCAAGAAGAAGGGGATGACTATTTTAAAACATGAGCATGATGAGTGTATCCCCACTAGAACCGTAACAAGGTGGCGTGGTTGTATTGAATATAGGAAGTTGAATAAAGCTACTAAGAAAGATCATTTTCACTTCTTTTTATTGATCAAATGCTTGACAAACTTGCTAGATATCCCTATTATTGCTTTCTTGATAGGGTTTTAGGTTATAACTAGATTGCTATCACATCAAAGGACTAGGAGAAGACCACATTCACGTGTCCCTACGGGACATATGCTTTTAGGAGAATACCCTTTGGATTGTGTAATGCACCGATGACCTTTCAGCGATGCATGATTGCGATCTTCCATGACTTTATCGGGGATATTATGGAGGTCTTCATGGACGACTTCTCCATATTTGGGTCTACTTTTGAGATTTGTTTAGCTAACCTCTCTCATGTCTTGCAGCGACGCCAGGACACCAACCTTGTCCTAAATTGGAAAAAAATGCTAGTTTATGGTCAAGAAAGGGATTGTCCTAGGCCATAAGGTTTCAGCACGAGGATTGGAGGTTGATCGAGCAAAGATTTCTGTGATCGAGCAGTTGCCACCTCTAGGAAACGTGAAGACTGTCCGGAGTTTCTTGGGACATGCGGGGTTTTATCGATGCTTTATTAAGGATGTTTCAAAAATTACTAAGCCCCTTTGCAATTTGTTGGAAAAAGATTCTGTATTCTTTTTTGATGATACATGTTTGGATGCTTTTCGTGTTTTGAAGGAAAAATTGATTTATGCTCCCATAATTATTGTGCCTGATTGGAATGAACCCTTTGAACTGATGTGTGATGCAAGTGACTTTGCATTAGGTGCTATTGTAGAACAGAGACGTGATAAGTTGTTTAGGGCTATATATTACGCTAGTAGAACTCTTGATAGTGCTAAACAGAACTACACTACTACTGAAAAAGAGATGCAACTGTTGTTTTCGCTTTTGATAAGTTTAGGCCCTATTTTCTAGGATCGAAAGTCATTGTTCACATTGATCATGCAGCTTTGAAATTTCTGTTCAATAAGAAGGATGCAAAACCTAGATTGATTCGTTGGGTGCTTTTTTTGTAGGAATTCGATTTTGAGTTTAAAGATTGAAAGGGTTGTGAGAACGTGGTAGTTGATCACCTCTCGAGGATAGAGGATGGAACCATGCAGCAAAGGCTTGATATTACTGAGGACTTTCCTGATGAGAGGTTGTATCAATTTAGTGCTAATGTTCCTTGATATGTTGATAATGTGAATTATCTTGCTACTAGAATATTACCACCTGATCTCACCACCCAATAGAGAAAATAATTTTTGCATGAGGTACGCTTATTTTGGGGGATGACCCGCTTTTATTCAAAATATGTGCTGACCATGTTATCAAAAGAAGCGTGCCCATCGAGGAGATTGCATCAATTATAGCCTAGTGTCATTCCTCGTCGTGTGGAGGCCATTTTGGCTCATCCCATAAAGCTGCCAAGGTATTATAGTGTAGGCTCTATTGGCCCTCACTCTTTAAAGACTGTTATACTTGGGTAAAGTTATGCAATCGGTTCCAACGTACAGGTAACATTTCTAGACTCCATGAAATGCCTGCTAATCCTATTTTAGAGGTTGGGCTATTTGATGTTTGGGGTTTATATTTTATGGGACATTTTCCTCCTTTTGATGGTCATGTCTATATTCTTGTTGTTGTAGACTATGTGTCTAAATGGGTAGGGGCAATGGCCAATGGAAAGAATGGCGCACATTTGGTTTTAAAATTCTTGCATAAAAACATTTTCACACATTTTGGCATACCACGAGCATTAATCAGTGATGAAGGGTCGCACTTTTTCAATAAGATGTTTGAATCTTTGTTAGCTAAGCCTGGGGTTAAGCATAGAGTATCTTTGGCATATCATCCATAAACTAATGGCCTTGCTGAAATATCTAACAGGGAGATCAAACAGATTCTAGAGAAGACTGTCAGGACAAGTAGAAAGGACTGATCCCTTAAGTTGGACAATGCTCTTTGGCCATATCAGACCGCGTTCAAAACACCAATTTGTACTTCACCATACAATCTGGTGCTTGGCAAGGCATGTGACTTGCCAGTAGAGCTGGAGCATCGAGCTTATTAAACCATCAAGAAGCTGAACCTATACCTCCAAAACCGGGTGAGCACAGATTGGTACAACTGAACAAGCTCGAGGAGTTTAAGAGCCGAGCGTACGAGAATGCTAAGCTATATAAGGAGCGGACCGCGAAATTGCAAGATCACTGAATACTTCACAGGTCCTTCCTCCATGGTCAAAAGGTTTTATTGTTTAATTAACGTTTGCATTTATTTCTAGGGAAGCTTAAGCCATGTTGGTTGGGCCTTTTGTAATCAAGGAAGTATTCCCTTATGGAGCTGTCGAGCTGCAATCTGGGTATGGATCGACCTTCAAAGTTAACGGGCAGCGGGTGAAGCCCTATCATGGAGATGAGAAGCGAAGGTTGGAGGATATTTTTCTGAATGAGTGCTCTTGAGCTGAGAATTGGTCTAGCTAGAGACGTTAAACCAAAAGGTTCTTGGGAGGCAACTCAAGTAATTTTGTTTTCTGCTTTCTTAAGTTAGTGTTGTTAGTTGTTGTTTGCGCAGATCTCATGAATTTTTCACATATCTTCCCTCTTTTTTAGGAGCCATAGCACGATCGTACTCAGTCAACGAGCCTGTCCCATATTAAACCTTCATTTACTCTAGGCCAGTACTGATTCCTTTCTTTGCTTTGTCTTGTTTTGTTCATACATTGAGGACAATGTATGTTTTTTAGTTTGGGGTGGGGTTGTCCTGAGTAATGCGTGCTAATAGGCTAGATTTTGTTGTGTGCTGAACTAAACTCCAAAAACCTGTGGATGATGTCTTAGGATTTTATGATGCTGAATTTGTAGACAATTTTTTTTTATTTTAGTGAATGATGTGATGGATTGTTCGCCTGACTGTATGCCTTAATGTAGAAATTTTGATTCTTGCATGCTGAGGACTATGAGTTTCTATGGTTTTCTAGGACATGTATTTGAGTTGAAATAAAGAGATTAGTATCATACTTCTGATACGAGTTATGTCTGAAATCGAGCTTTGAATTCCTTGTTTTCTGAGCACGTAGTTTCCTATTTAGAGTTCTGAAAGTTTAGGGTGTTGTTAACGAGGTTGAACTTAGGATGCTTTAAATGGGCTAGTTATTGGAGAGTGAGCTTCTAACTTAAGTAGCTTTTGCTTAAAAGAAAGAGAGAGAATATAGAAAAGAAAAAGTGTTATGCTTAATAAAGAGTCTAAAGTGGTCACTGTGCCTTTCCCATGGTGCCTAAAAGCACTGAAGAAGAGTGAGTGTTGTCCTAAGATAGACGGGTTGCTCGTAGTTGGATACTCAGTGCCTAGAAAGTGGGGGTAAGGTAGAACGAAGGTAACACATCTTGATTAGGCTCCTCTTTTGGCTAATACGAAGGGTTTGTTGTATTGCTTGTAGTCTGATGCTCAGCGCCTAGAAAGCAGGGGTAAGCAAGAATGAAGGTGATACAACCTTTCCTTCTAGCACAAAAAAGAAACAGAAAAGAAAAGAAGAAAAAATGATTGAAAAAGAAAAAGAGAAGCAAGAAAAAGAAACAAAAAGCTCACTTAAACTAGATCTACTCACTTGAGATTAACGTAGTTTCAAAGTAAGGGCATCTTAGGTAAAATTTCATTAAAAGCAACCCGGGGCATGTAGGGACTCGAATGGGAAGGACTTGCACACACACAAACACAAGGAAGGATAAGATTTGGCCTTCAGTTTTCTTACTGATAGAATGTACTCGAACATCTCTGTTATTGTGCTCATTATATGTCATTAAGCATTGAGTTAGGAGTCTTAATCATGCAAGCATTTAAGTTCTATTATTTGTCTAGTTTTAATTTTGCTTGGGACTAGCAAAACTCTAATTTGGGGTAGTTGATAGCACTCTAAAAAGTGTTATTTTAGTACCTAAATTATAGAGGTTTTGTGTGATTTCATGTGTACTGTGATGCATTTATTGATTAATTTGTAGGAATCGAATATTTCGAGGCAAAAATAAAGATTTGGGTCAGTTGGGGTTGAAAAATGGGCCCAAGATAAGTTAAAACGGCCAAGTAATGAAGATGCGGGGCCCAAATGAGTGCAGACCCGAGAGGCAGCATTGAGACGCCATCATTTAGCGTCTCAACGCCCAAAATCTGCTCAACGCCAGCCTCAACACAATGTCACGTGGGCCCACTTGCATGCATGTGCAGCATTGAGATGATGTCTTGCATCGTCTCGAGGTCGCTCCCATATGACTGCGTGCCCAAAATGCGCGTTTTGTGTAAGTTGTTCGAACTAGCGTCGCGACGCTGTCTTTTAGCATCTCGACGTTGGTGGCAGACAGTATATAAATGTTATTATGTGATTAGAGATAGGGGGAGCGATTTTGGGTGTGCAATTCGAGGGTGTTCGACAAAAACCAATGAGGGCCACTGTTCTAGAAGGTCAGGGAGGTCTCGGGGTGCTTGGGATTGGATTTTCTCACTTTGAGAAATGTGCCAACGGTGAAAACAACGTGGAACTCACTCGGGAGTCTTCTCTTCCCTTCCATTTTTAGTTTCCTAATTGTTCTGTTGGATTTTCTGGGTTGAAAGCATAATGTACACCAGCTACTTTAGTTGAGTTTTTGTGTGTTGGGATTTTAAAGACCCGTTAAATTTGTTGATTCATTATTGAATGCATTGATTTTTCTGTTTCCCTTTCATTTTCCAGCTTTAATTACTTTGTAATTAAATGACCATTAATTGTTGAGTGCTTGCATTTATTATCTTGCTTGAGAGAGAGGATGTTAAATTAGGCCTTGGATTGTGAACACGAATTCTTTTATGCACGAGAGTGATAGGAGAACGCATGAGGTCGTTGACGAATATTTTTTATTTTCCAATTGTTAGTCTAATTGCAAGAAATTGAATTGGGCTAGTTAATTGACGGCGGTTAAGCTCGAGAGAGGAAACTCAAACTAATGACATTCTAGACTTAGACCAAAAAGTAAAGAAAATGCATTCCAATAATTAATTGACTATTTAATTGGGTCGATAAAAACACCAACATCCTAGAATTAACTTTCCCTTGATTTTATTCACCAGTTATCGAGCGTTCTTTATTGCTTTTCTGAATTTTTAGTATTGTTGCATGATCTTGAGATCCCTAGATAAAATCAAAAGGATTAATCAATAATTAGAAAAATTAAATATCACAATTCCCTATGGACGATACTCGGTCTGCTAGATCGTTTTACTACGATTGACTCGTACACTTGCGGTGACGCTTTGTTCAGTGTGATCAGCTTCTTGGGAGGCAACCAAAGCATTTTTCCCTTCTTTGTTTCTTGTTTTCTTTAAGTTTGTTGTTTGCCCAGTTTTCATGCATTTTGCACATATTTCTCCCTTTTTCAAGAGCCATAGCACAACCATACTCAGTCCACATGTCTGTTGTATTGTGGACCATCTCGCTCACACTCCAAGCCAGTACCGATTACTTTCCTTTCTTTGTCTTTTTTTCATACATTGAGGGCAACGCATATTTTAAATTTTGGGGTGGGAGTGTCCTGAGTTTGTGTGTTGAGGATAGATTTGTGAATTGTGTGCTGAACTCTTGAAAATTGTTGTTGCTTGATGATTTCGATGATGTTTGGAATTCTGGATAAATTTTTTCTAATTAATTGAATGATATGATTGGTTGTTCGACTGACCGTATGCTAAAAGTAGAACTATTGATTCTTTCATATGAGAACTATGATTCTCCATGATATGTTGTGTTGTGTATGTTACTTAAAATAGGGAAATTAGTAGGCATACTTCTGATTTGAGTTATGTTTGAATTCATGCATTGATTCCCTCGTATTTTGAGCGTAAAGTCCTCCTGTTTAAAGTGCTGAAGGCTTAGAGTATCGTTAATGAGGTTAGACTTAAGATGTTTCAAAATGAACTGATTATTGGAGAGTGAACTTCTAGATTAAAGTAGCCTATGCCAAAAAATGAATAGTGTTGAAAAAAATATGTCTAGAGAGGTTACTCCTCCTTTCTTTGGGCACTAGTAAACATGTAATGGTGATGAACATGCAAAATAAAGTGAGTATGTTCTTAGAATAGAGGTACTACTTGTAGTTGGATATTTAGCACATATGAAGTGGAGGTAAGCCAGAACGAAGGTAGTACATCTTGACTAGGCTCCTCCTTTAGCAAACTAGAAGAGTTGGATGTATTGTCGTAGTTGGATATTTAGCACATATGAAGTGGAGGTAAGCCAGAACGAAGGTGATACATCTTCCTCTTCTAGAAAAAACAAAAAGAGAATAAAAGAAAAGAAAGTAAAGAAAAAGGAGAAAAAAAGAGCAAAGAAAATGAAAAACAATGAAAAAGAAAGAAAAAAAATTTCCTTAAGCTACGTTAAGTTAGAAACCTTCATTTGAAATGATTTAGTGCCAGAGTATGGGTAGCTTAGGGAAAACATCATTATATCCACTTCAGGGTTATAAGGACTAGAATGAGATGGGCTTGCGCGCACACACACACACATAAGGGAGGATAAGAGTTGCCCATCGACTTTCTTATTAATAGAATGTGCATGAACGTTTCTTTTATTGTACTTATTACGTGTCGCTGGCCATTGAGTTAGGAGTCTGAAGCATGCTAGCATTGGAGTTCTCTTATGTGGTTTGTGCTTTATTTTTACTCGGAACTACCAATACTTTAAGTTTGAAGTAGTCGATAGCACTCCAAAAGTGTTATTTTAAGACCTATATTCTTGTATTTTTGTGGGCTTTTAGATGTACTTTGATGCTTTAATTTCTTGAATTTGTAGGAACTGAGCTTTTGGAGGGAAAATTATGGATCCAGGGTAGTTCAAGTTGAAAACGGGCCAAAGAAGAGAAAATTTGGCCAAGAAACTAAGAAACAGGGACAAAATAAGTGAGAACCTGAGGTCGGGCGTCTTAACGCCGGCCTAGGGCATTGAGACACCCAAAATGGAGAAGAATGAGCCAAGGTTGTCCGTGGGTGCACATAGAAAAATTGGGTGGTGTTGAGACGCTACCCCTTTGTTGGGGTTGGTGCCCTAAGTCTCGTGAGTTTCGTAATTTTTGTAATTATTGTAAACAAATTATTTAATAAAATAAGATGTTATTTTATTTCACTTATTGTGTGCATTAACCCAAT
>JAOANK020836726.1:0-10507 GCA_026257165.2 Telfairia occidentalis | reverse complement strand
TAACATCAATAACAACTTTATTGATAATAGACCGTGTTTACAAGCCATTCGAGTTTTAGGACATACATACCCAACAGGCAGTCCCTAAAACGTGTGCTCTATTATCTCTCAAGCACTCCTCACATTGGTTTATCCATTGCCCCTGCCACCTTTTTTACCTTGACCAGCTACTCTGATGCGGATTAGGGAGCTTGTCCCACTACTCGTAAGTCCGTTGGAGGTTATTGTGTTTTCTTTGGTCCTAACTTGATTTCCTGGTTCTCCAAGAAGCAACAAGTGGTTGCTCGTTCCAGAACCGAATCGGAGTATCGTGCCCTTGCACATGTTTCGTGTGAGCTTAAATGGATTCAGTCTTTACTTTCGGAGCTTCGTGTTCCTATTTCTGCTGCTCCCATCTCTTGGTGTGATAACTTGTTCGCTGCAACTCTTGCTCGCAATCCTATTGTTCATGCTCGCACGAAACACATTGAGATTGACTTACATTTTCTGCGTGATCAGGTGCTTCAGAGACAACTTGATATTTGGTATGTTCCTTGTTTTGATCAAGTACTGATTATCTCACCAAGCCCCTGCACCTTACTCGGTTCAATTATTTGGGCGACAAACTTGGTCTCATTGCTTTCCGCTCGCGTTTGAGGGGGGATGTTACAGCTCATGCTTACTTCTAGGTGGTTGTCTTGTATTTTCTTCTACAGTTGAGGTTTGGTAGTTACTGTGGGAAGTGGTTGTACTTCCTCTGTTCTTATCTCATCTTCCCGTTGTATTTAGTTTATATATATTGGTTTTCTTCCTTGTTTTAAAACCACGATACATATAATATACACATATTGAAACCTCTCCATCTTGTTCTTTGTTTCATTCTGAAAAACATTAATCTAGTATAATTTCTTTTTGGTAGGTCGTGATTTTTCTTTAATTTTAAAAATTTTCACATAAATTTTTGTTTTCAATATTTTCTTTTAAATTTTAAAATTATTTTTTTATTTATTCGTACAAAGTGTGAGTTCCTTTTCAATACTTTTACCACTCATTAGTAGCATAATATTAAAAGAAAAATTATTTGTCATCATTGTATTTGAATTCACGTGGGTTTGGTAGATTATTGACATGACAACCAATTTGTCGATATGCAATGAAGTGATTTAACAAACAAGAGCACGAGCACGTAGTAAAATACAAAATTATACGAATAATGTAGTACAAACATAAACAGAATTTACCTTAAAAAGTTCTTACAAAACGGCACTTTATTACACTATCATTTTATATTAACTTTCCCTTGTATTTTATTTTAATCTTTCAAATATTTATATTTATTTTATTTTGATTCCACTCTCAAATTTTAAATATTCTATTTTAAACTTCTAACTCATATAAAATCATTTTAATTATACCGTTATTAATTGTCTCGTATTAATTATATAACAAAGACTGACAACTATATTTTTCAAAATTTAATATCTAACTTACTACAATGTAACTTTGAAGGAGCATTATTCACTTAAACATCTACTCATTAGGTAAACCCACAAAATATAATAAACATATACTTTTTATTTTGTTTGATTAAAAAAAATATATATTTCCATTACTATATATAAATATATGTGTTAGAGCACACACTTCAACTAAGAACATGTAAAAAGAAAAAAGATTTGGTGATCACTTGAACAATGAATCCAAAAGGTTGAGTGTCCTTTTTCTTGTTTGTGAAATTTTTTTAACATTTGGACGACTGTTTTCTTTTTGCCAAATAGGAAATGGTCTTTGTCGGTTACCACTTGATTTTTTCTTTTCAAAGAATGTGGCTTCCATTATATTATATTTTATAAGTTTTACAAAATTTTAAATAATTTATTAATTTTGTAATTACACTACCACCCGTTTTTTTTTCCCGTCGATAGTGTAATATAAGAATAAAAAAACAAACATACAACAAATATCAAATTTCTATCAATTGCTTAAAATTAATTATCACTAATTTAAATCAACGAAAAACCCAATTGTTATTAAGTTAATGAATGATTAATGAATTAAAAAAAATATTCTACCTGTAGCAAATTTTTTTTATTAAAAAAATGTATATTTATGAATTTTTTAAATACTATTATTATTTTTGAAATTCACCCTATCTATTTCTAGTTGATTTGGTACACCAACCAATGAAATTGCCTATGGACTGAGGGACAAACCCATGCAAATACTTTAAACCTAACCATTTAAAGAGAGAAAGAGAGGTCGAGAGAGACAGCATTGATTTAGCAGGAAATCTGCACTTTTCGCAGATCAAAAGGCCAATAATTTCATGCGTTAAATTGGCTGTTCAATTTAATTTTTATGGCTTTAAAATTTTTAATTTACTCTCTACATTTTAAGTTTAATTGCTAATTTGATCTTAATGATTTAGATTTAATTTCAATTTTAATCCTTATCATTTAAAAGTTTTTATTTGGTCACTATGATTTATGCACACTTTTAAAATCGTCTATATCTTTACTATGCTGACAAAAAAAATTTAGTAGTTTTAGCTATGTTAGGTGATTTATTAGAGTTTAAAGTTTAGTACTAAATAAAATAAAAGAAAATATGTGAATTTTTAGAAATAGTTAAAACACAATTTAAAGATGGCTTTTTAGATTTAACTCAACTATAAAAATCAAATTGAAACGGTGCGAACGACCAAATTTGTAATTTACTTTAATTTTATATTTATATTATAAAATACAACCAACATTTAATTTTTAAAATTAATATTTTCCACCAACTAACACCACGTAATTGAAGCCTCTTTAACATTGTGCATTTAAGCATCATATGAAAATTCCAGGGTTCAACATCAATTTCAATTATTAATTAATATGAAACTTCTACATACTTCATTTCTTCACCAAAAAAAAAAAAAAAAAGGATTCCAAGCATTAAATTTACCTGGTTCAGATGTTCGTATTAAATCCACCTTAGTAAACAAATTTACTTATGAGTGTGTCACAGGCATTTTAATTTTTAACATTTATCCTCAATTGTTGAATTATATTTTTCGGGAAAAAAAAAACGAATGAGCAAAAACAAAGAGCTGGTGACTGGTAGATTTATATTAAAATTTGTATGATTTATAATTTATATATTTTTAAAAAAACGAATAAAGTAAATTAGTTATTAATATCTTTATTGGGGGCGTGAAGCACCAGTAATTCACCAGACTGGCTTTATCGTACAGAATGAGCAAAAGGGCACTGACATTATATATATTATTATTAAAAAAAAAAGAAGAAAAAAATAATAGACATATTACACATATATTTAAAAAATTGTGAAATTTAAAATATCAATGAAATCTCTGACGTGGGGCCCGCAAAGTTGGGATCTTGTCTATGTCTCGGCTTCACGCTGCATTGGATCAGACGGGGCCATTTGCCGTTAATCACATCAATACGACACGTGGCTCGTTTGACGGTGCGTTCCTATTCCTTCTCAGAGTTCCAATTTTTGAAACCATCCTCATTGCACCCTTCCACTCCAACCATTAAATAATTGTTCTATAAATGCCTAATACATTTAAGGTTTAATTATACAAAATAGTATACTTTGTTTCAAAAATATCTTTATTCTTTCAAAAATTTTAATTTTACCTTTTACTTTTACCAAAAGGTTCAAAAAATGCCCTTTCAAAAAAAAATTAGTTAGATATTTGATAAAAAGTTGACGTGTATGCTAACATATCTATTAAGTGGATACAAAACAACTTACGTGAGAGTTTATTCTTTCAAAAGTTTCAATTCTACCTTTCACTTTTGTTACAAGTTTCAAAAAATGCCCTTCGAAAAAAATTTAGTTAGATGTTTGATAAAAAGTTAACGTGTATGCTAACATATCTATTAAGTGAATACAAAACAACTTACGTAGGGGCTTATTCTTTCAAAAGTTTCAATTCTACCTTTTACTTTTGCTAAAAGTTTCAAAAAATGCCCTTTAAGAAAAATTTAGTTAAATGTTTGATAAAAACTTGACGTACATGTTAATGTTAACAAATGTATTAAGTGGATACAAAACAACTTATGTGGGAGCTTAAGTGAAAAAATATAGCATTTTAATGTTGATTTCAAGCTTTAAAATAAAATAAAATATTTTAAAAATTCATAATCAACATTTATAAATGCACGCGAAGTTACGTTTTTTCACTTAAACTGCCATGTAGGCTGCTTGTATTCATGTAGTCCACAAGTTAGCAGACATGCCAACTTTCTGTTAAACATCGAACCTAATTTTTTTTGAAGGGATATCTTTTGAAATATTTGGCAAATGTGAAGTGTAATATTGAAACTTTTTAAAAGAATAACAGTATTTTTGAAATAAAGTACAAAATATAAGGATATTTTCTTATATTTTGTATAATTAAGCTTATATTTAATTCTTTTGTCGCATTCCACCTATTAACAAAATAAAATTTTAGGTAAATTCCAGTATAAAATTTAGTGGGTAAATACTTCTATTTCATAAGTTGGATAGTTCAATTTTCTATTCTCGTGATTATTAAACTAAAAAAAATAATAAAATAAAAGTTTAGTTGAAGTCTCTGTAATTTATTGTTGAAATTTAAATCATCAATTGGTACTTTTAAGCTTCAATTTAGTAGAAGGCTCCCTAAAGTTAACTTGAACCTACCTAGATATGTATTGTATTTTCTAAAGTTAAAAGTTAAATTTCTCACCTCATATTTGTTGGGCTAAAAGAAAAAAACCAATTTACAAAAAACCAATTTAGTTATATAATTTTAAAAACTAATTTGAATTTAGTTTTTTCACTTGATCTCCATAATTTAGTTAAATCTCACATATTATTATTGTCATTACCATATTAAATACATGACATGTTTTCCTATTTACATAGCAATGAATTAGTTTTTTCTATTTTAGTTGATTGTGTTAACTAAGTGTATTAGTCGCCAAATCGAGCATAACTCAACTGGTTAAATGTATATCTCCTTGACCAAGAGGTCATGAGTTCAAATCCTCCCACCTCTACATGTTGTTGAACTCAAAAAAAAAAAAAAACACTAAGTGTATTAGTCATTTCAAAAAAGCTAAGTGTATTAGTATTAAGGTTTGTGATTGGGTAAAATATTAGGAAGAATGGCTAATTAAAAAAATATATATGTTATGAACTCCATAAAATATTGTTTGCTGTTGGATTTTAAAATTTGTAACTATCTAAATATTGGATAATATAGATTTGCATATATTTAATAACTCTAATTTTTAGACATGGTAAATGGTACAAATCTTTTAGATTTTATTTTATTGGAAGAAGAGAAAATTACTTAGAACCTATTTTGAATTAAAATAATAACAAAATTGTATTGCAATCCTAAAAGTGTAACATAAGTACATAAATTATTATTACAATTTTTGCCTTTGTTGATTAGTGGAATATGAATATTTAACCTTAAAGACAAATGTTTAATAACTCAATTAGTGGAACTGTGTTCAGAATGACAATTATAACATATACATTAAAAATGTATTAAATTTATAAAATATTTTTTTTACATGCACGATGTTACATTTGTTTCATGAGATAAGCTTGATATAAAATAAAAAAATTGACTATATCAGAAATCAATAGAGAGTTATAGAGTTGAGGTAACTATATATTTATATTATGTACTATAAATATTTATAAAACTACATTGTGGTTTCAAATATTTACAAATTTATTCTCATGTAATTTTTTTTTAAAAAAAGGTAAAAGGACAAATATGCCATTTAAGTTAAAAGATGAGAGAGGATTGTGGGGATTAAGGGAGAGATATAGATTAAGATATTTGGTGCAAACAGAAAAAAAAAAATCTAAACAAATTAAACCACTCCAACAGAGGAAAAAAAAAAAAGGAGAGGTTTTAGGAATTGAGGGAGAGATAAATAACATATTTGAAAATAAAATAAAATATAAACAACAAGAAAAAAAATTAAAAATATATATATTATTAAATTACGTTTAAATAATAATAATATTTTAAATAAACCCCGAAATTACATCATATTGTTTTCAAATAATTAAACTAAAAATGAGTAATATTTCAAATGTATAAATAAATCATACATTTAATTTGTATAAATATTGCACATACCCTATAAACACTACGATTTCATTGGTAAAAATAATCTAATTACAGAACCTACAAACAATCCATATAATTTATAAATAGCAGAATTTCAAATACATAAATAATTTATATACTTGCTTGCAACCAAGAAAGGAAAGAAGACATGACATATCAACATCAATATAGAAGAAGAAGAAAAATAACGATCAAATATGTAGCGCTCCAAGCTCAAGGTTTGGAATATGGATTCGATACCTACTAACTTCAGTATTCCCCCACGAACTGGCCGCATCACCAACTTAATGTGAATTACTTGCTAGAGTGAAGACTCTCCCGATAAACCAACACAAGTTCTTTCAGCATGTTTTGTTCTAATTAGGCTACCGAAAGAAAATGTGCACCTTATTGGTATAAGTAACTATCGATTCTTTTAAATCTTTTTAAACTATGCTTGCATAGTCATTCGGATACGGTGTTAAGTTCATTCATGTACCTCTATTGGAGTGTTACATGAGATACGACGCCAATAGATGAAAACAATAATGATCAGATGCAGCACGAAATAGAGAAAATTGTGGCAAAAGTTAAGAAAAATAAGAGAGTGATAAAAAAAAGGAAAAAGTACATAGAAGGGAGGGAGGGATAACTAGGAAAAGGGAAAAAAAAAAAAGAAAGAAGAAAGAAGAAGTGCGGTAGATACGTAGTGAGTGAGGACAGAAGGAGAAGAAAAAGAGGGCAAGAAGGAAAATAGAGATTACCAAAGAATCTAAAATGATTTTGAGTTCAAAATTTGCCATCATACTTAAAGAGAGATTATTAAAGAATATAAAATTGAGATATTATTAGAGAAGGAGATAGATTATAAAGAATCTAAAATGATTTTAAATTTAAATTTTGCAATTATAATGAAATTAAATAAAGATCAAAGGGCAAACAAAACAGAAAAATATGAATTAAAATAATGCAAAGGTATATAATTGTAAAAAATTCATGTTGACAAGCAGTTTTGTATATATACTTGTAAATATTTCTTTAGGATTAGGGTTAAGAATAAGACAACTTTGGGGAGATTTCAAGTGGCCCATTCAATTGGGCATGGGCTGCCATGGATTTGGAGGCCCTTGCCTTTTAATGCTTATGGACATTATTAGACTTGTAGAGGCCCAAATAAATCAAGATAATCTATCTTGTCAAAAAAAAAAAAAAAAAAAATACAGAAATCGTGTTGGATGGCTATATTTGGAATCTCCTTTTCATAAAAGTACATCATCAATATTTATACTTTTAGTTTTTTTGAATTTTTTATTGAGTTTATTTTACCAAGATACCCTTATTCCATATAAATTCATTTATTTCACAAAAAAATATTCTTTATTTCTTTTTTATCTCTACTTAATTATTTATAATTAATGCAATAATTAATTTTTCATTCCAAATTTACAATTAATGTATGCAATTATTAATTTTTCCATTCCAAATTTGGTTTTACATTATTTATTAATTAAATAAACACCTAATAAAAAATAGAAATGATTTAAGTATGTTTTCTCTTCCCCGTTTTTATTTTTTTTTTTTTCTTTCATTTTTTTAATAGTTTTTCTTTTGTTTTTTTCTTCCACCATTGCTGCCCCTGCTATCCTCCGTTACTGCCTCTTCCTTTTCTTCATCCCTTGTTATCACTGCCTCCATTATCACCTGTTTTCCTCACTTTTTTTTCACCGCTTGCCTTTGTTTTCACCGCCGTCGTCTTCTTTCGTCACAACCTGCATTGGGTTTCATTGTCACCGTTGCTGTCGTTTACATGGTTATAGCTATATTTCATTGGTATGCTATTTAATTTCAGTTTTTCACACCATTTTTCATACGCTTTTGCTAAATTTAGTTGATTTTCTTTTTCGATATAAATTACTAAATTTAGTTGATTTCACCATTATTCCTCATCTTTCAAGGTGTTCAATCTACTATGGTTTTCTTGGGTATGTTTCTTGCCTTTATATTTTTTTTTCTTTTACATTTTATTTTGTTGAATTATGTAATCGAGTATGATTTTCATTCTTTTTCTTTTACGACCATCTGTAATTTACGCTACAGTAATAGACTTTTTTGCATCTCATATATATCATGTCTATATTATATATATTCGCATATATCTTATTATAATGTTATGTTTATTACACATCTGTCAGTTATATATAATATATTTCTATTTCACTGTTATTGCTAATATTATAGCGTGTTACGTTCATTAACTAACATACTTATAATATTGCTATTACGGATATGTATCGTCTATTTACGTATCTACAATTTTATGTTCAACCATAATTATTCTTACGTCTTGGTCGATGTTATTAATATTTATAATTTAAATTGAATTGGTTTTCATACTCCGTCATATCTTATATATATACCAGGTTTATAGTACATATACCATATATATTCAAGGAATAAAATATCGATATCACTAGAATTTACGGATATATCGATAGATGTTTCGGGAAAGATCACGGATATCACACAAATATATAAAATTATTGTGATTTTTTTTTTTGTGAAACTTTAAAACATGTTTATTTAAGTTACAAACCATTACTTTAAGCACATTCATACACCAACATTCCCAAGTGTATGACTTTGTCATATGCAGTAACAGATTATTTATTATTTTCATACCACTTGTAATCATTAACATGTATTAACATTTCGAAGTGTCATGATTTATAATTCATGCACCAACAATATCTTAATCATCCTAGAATCATAATTTTAAAAACATCAACAATCCAAAGTCGTATGATTCATTCATATGCAAATGTACAAAGAAATTTGTATCGTACAATTATTTTAATTTTGCATACCTATCAATTTCATAGAATGAATTTTATGCAATATCACCATAGCAAATTAGATGATTTACCTTTTCCTACTATGGAATGCTAAAATGAACCCAACATGCATGTAAGAATAAACACACCGTACAAACACACGGTACATGTAATACCCCAACTATGTATGATTTTTTCATACTCACACATACAATGAAAATAGTACTGTACAATCGTTACATCAGATAATCTAGCCTAGAGTGCATTCAAACCCCTTTAACTTGGTTTTTATACGTATTATTAATAATTCAAACCATGTATGAGTATCTAATACCTATCAAATTATGCTATAAAATTATATTACTTTCAAATTCAACAAAAGACAATTGACACATTCAAACTCATTATGACCTATTCATACAGACATATGAATTTACTCACAGACATTCCCAAATGCAGTTTATAGCAAAGATATAGTTCTACATTTGTCATTACTGTGACAATCCAAAGTCGATAATCAAACAACATAACGGGCAACAATCCTAAAAATTGGTTTGAGACCATGGAGGAATCTACATTGTCGAACATTCAAACAACATAACACAACTATGTTTTCAATCCGGTTCAGTTTATAGTGGACACTTTTCTTAGTTCATCTATTTTTTCAAACCCATAATTAAAACGCACATGAGCTTTAAGGAAATTCATTCCCATGAAAGAGAAGCGAAAAAATTAGGGTTCCATTTTCAAAACACCAAAAATTGCAGCAAGCAATAGATAGAATAAAAAAGAGAAACAACAACCAGAAGCTAACATGTATGAGAAGAAATATACCTTGAAATTGTGTGTTTGAATGGAGGAAGTAAATGATTCAAATCGAGTTCAATGTAGGATGAAGAAAGGGGAAGTAGCCGAATTGAAGGAGATATTTTGAAACCCACAAGGTTTGAAACCGAATTGAAGAGGAATGCCAAAGGTGGAGGAGGATTTTGCAAATAATTGGGAAAAATTCATTAAATGGTGCCGTATATAGCGCGTACGTCAATGTTTTTTTTTTTATAATTATTTTTCATTAAATGGCGCCATAGTTGGATGGTCAAATATGTAATTTACTTATTTTTTTTACTAATTACGTAATTAGGCTATAAAATATTTGTGAAATTATTATTGGATCTAGACTTTTGTGAAAGAGGTCTAGTAAAAATGAGCTTACTATGTAGTTATCCCAACAAAATAACGTAAGGTGTAAAGACCATAACTCATGGGCCTTGATTAAATTCTTATAGTCGATACTGATGTAGATGATATCATTATGAACATAACTCAATAGTTAAAATATCTTTATTTTTTCTAAAATGGCATAGGTTTGAACATTTTTATTTTGTTCTAGTTCAGAATAAAGAAGAATGAGGGCATTGACTATGGTCAAGAACAATAATGACTGTTTCTTTAGCCAGGAAGGAGAGAACTATTGTAACAACTATTTTGAAGTTTTAGGATCATTTTTCAATTAGTTATAAAAATTAATTTTGTTGAAAATTTCTTATTTAATTATAGATTTATTTTGGGATATTTATTT
>JAOANK020836508.1:0-10507 GCA_026257165.2 Telfairia occidentalis | reverse complement strand
CAATATAATATATAGTCTATCATTGATATATAGAAGTCTATCGCTAATAGACTAAATTTATGCTTTTATTTAAGTCTATCAGTGATTTCAATCTATCACTGATAGACTATAAATGAAAAAAAAAATAGAAATGAACTTTAAACTAACAAGTCATAACTTACAAAAAAAAACTTATGGATCACAACAATTAAGAAAAATAATAATTTTAAAAAAAATTTAAATGAAGAAACATAACTTCTAAATCAAAAGTTATAGTCTAACAAATCAAAACATATAAACAATAAGTCAAATTATAATAAAAACTTATGAGATTTGAAAGTGAAGAAATACAACACAAACTAAAAAAATTTCAAAACTTAAGTGTGACGGAATTCAATTAATCAGCAATGGACTTGTTAAGATGTGGAGCCCAATTCATCAATCGAGTTTTGATCGTGGAAAATCGTCATACCAGGATCGAGGATGACAGATCGGGAAAGATTTGAGAAGTTGAAATTTCCTGCTGTACAGAGGGGACTGTTGAGAAAAGTGGAGTCCAAACTGAAGAAGGAAATCTAATCATCTTTTCCTTCTAGGATTTGGTTTGCAGCATTTTTCTTTTCCTATTAAGGTTTAGTGTGAGCCTCTATAAATACACCTATAACTCTGGAGATCCAGAGACACAGAAACACAGATAGAAGTCTAAAAAATTACAATGTCCATGGCCAATCAACATCCTCATATATGAGAGGCGAATGGCATGCTGAGGGTAAGTAATTCCAACCAATCTCACTTGTGCTAAGTTTCTTCTAAAATACGAGTTGACTTGAGCGTCAAAGTGTCGGTGACTTTTCACCACACCAGTACTCAGTGTATTTGTTTTGCAGGTATTGATTGCCTACTACTCACTGCTCATTTGCTCATCTGCTTGGCTCACTACTGACTCATTCGTCCCAATTAAACAAATTTACCGTTGAGATGGATTTTGGCATCAACAGTTGGCGCCATCTATGGGGACGAGTTAGTGCTCTATCAATTTTCATGCATCCAGAAGTTGCTACACACCGAGAAATATGAGCAGAGAGGTTGGTGACCACAACAGTCGCAAGGTTGATGGAGATGAATCAAATCGGGAGTAACACCCTAGGCGTGTTGGTGTACGAGAACCAGTTGACCAACTTGTAGATCCTGATGATCGAATTATTGTGCTGGAAGAAAGGATGAATCAAATGGATCATAATATCAATCGGCTCATCGAGCGATTAGATCGACAAGCGGAGTAGAGAAAAACTCCCCAAAGGTTCAGGACCCTCACCCCTCACTTATTTAAGACCCGAACAAGGGAAAAGGCTAGACAGATGGTGATGAGAGAGAATGGAGGAGTCCTGAACTATCGGAGAAAATGACAAACGATCAACCTGTTCAAATCTGAGTGATCGACTTTCATGCTAAGATAACCATCAATTGTAATCGCAGAGTGTTCGGAATAGGGAGATCCATAGTCAACACAATGGCAGTCACTCCCACCAAACGCATCTGGTGTGCGAGAAGAAGGCCGTGCCAAGAAAAGTGACCTCGGTACGGACCTTCGTGAACTACTGGATAGGAAGCAAAATAATCACATGTCTGAAGAGCCTAAAGTGGAGAGCAAACTGTGGGCGCATAAGCTGCAACGAATCCAAAATTAGCTCGGCAGCATGAAGAAGGTGCGTGACACATCCGGGCTAGACTTGAAGCTGCTTCTAGACCAGGTTGACCCTCCTTTTACTTACGAGATTATGAAGGAAGAAGTTCCTCATAAATTCAAACTACCAATCATGAAACCCTATGATGGATCGAAGGACCCGATAGAACATCTTGATACATTTCTGTCATGGATGGAGCTCCACGGAGTTCGAGATGCAATCAAGTGCCAATTGTTTTCTTTCACTTTGAAGGGACTAGTTCGAAAATGGTTCTATAAGTTGAAAATAGATCAATCTCATCTTTTCGAGAGCTAGCACGAGCTTCCATCACCCAGTTCTTAGGCGGACGTGATCATAAGAAACCACCAACACACTTGATCACGATTAAACAGAGGTCGAGCGAAACCCTCAGAGAGTATGTGTCACGATTCAATGTCGAAGCACTCCAGATTGAAGGCTACACTGATGGAACAGTACTCACATCCATTGTGGCTGGATTGAAGTATGAGAAATTTTTATGGTCGTTGGGCAAAAGGGCACCAAGCCCTTACGTCGAGCTTATGACCAAGGCACAAAAGTACATGACTGTCGGGGAGCTACTACATTCAAGGCAAGTGCCTGATGATAAGAACAACCAACCCAAAGGGAAGAGCAGAAATGAATATGGCCAATCTAATATGACGAAGTGCAAGATTGTGGAACGACTAGAACGTTCATCTCAACAAGGTCTTCCCTCAAGAAAATTCAACCGATATATGCCCACTGTTGTCCCAGTTGAGCACTTGATGGAAGTTTGAGATAAAGATCTCTTGAACTGGCCTGTGAGAATGAAACAACCACATCGAGGAAATAAAGATAAATATTGTCTTTTTCACAGAGATCATGGTCATGCAACTTTGGACAATTTTGACCTGAAAGAAGACATTGAGACGCTGATTCACAACTCAAAGAATACGTAGGAGAGAGCCCAGATAACAATGATAGGACTCCTTCTCCATGAGAGATTAGGTAGATCTTTGACGGCTCAACTAGAAGAGAACCAGGAAAAGAAACTTAAACAACCAGTGTTTTGACAGTAGGGGAGTTGGTCAGGTTTGTACGAATAAAGGGAAGGTCGAGCTATTCTTAAATGGCTTGGTACCTCTGGGCACAAACTTTAGTAGTTGGATTTTCTTTTCATGTAATTCACAAATTTTAAATAAGTAATAAATAAGTCTTTTGTCTTCAGTACTATACCCATACACATTTTAA
This sequence comes from Telfairia occidentalis, assembly GCA_026257165.2. Lineage (NCBI taxonomy): Eukaryota > Viridiplantae > Streptophyta > Magnoliopsida > Cucurbitales > Cucurbitaceae > Telfairia > Telfairia occidentalis. Next base: position 7,592 of record JAOANK020836508.1, on the reverse strand, counting down.
AACATGAATTGTGGGCTAATAGTACAATATAAGCATTAAGTTTAAGTCAAGAAGTGAGCTTGAGGAGATTGAAAAGGCGAAGTTAAGCCGAGGCGAGCCAAGAGACTTAAGCTGGGCTCAGCCAGAGAGCTTGGCCCAGTGAAAATCGACTAAAATTCAGGCCAAACCGACCACCTCTCGTGGAAGTGACCCCTTTGACTACGAATTGGGGTCTCACTCACAGTCAAACCTGTAATAGGAATAGCAATCATGACAAGCTTCCACCTTAGAGTGGGGTCTCATGCACAAATCGATATTTTTTTGTTCTTTGAGTTTCTACTCCCGAATGTGGTACAAGAAATGAACCAAACTCATGGTAGCCAAAAAGGGCCAAAAACCTCATACGAGAATGGGGGCCATTGTTATGAGGTAGAAAAAAAATGAGATATGAGATAAGGGTTAAGGAGCCTTAGTCCAACAAAGACTAAGCCCACAACCGATCTCTTTAAACCGGGAAGCTTAGCCTAGTAGGCCAACCTAGTTAGTTTTGGAAACACTAAGCCTAGTGTGAGCTCAGTTTGGAAAAAGGAGCTCGACCATTCTGTCAAATAAAGAAGGTCAATCAAATCGACTCCTGAGAAGAAAGAAGTTAAAATGACCATCCAAAAAGGAGTGGTCGGATTGGCCAACCAGGCTCCAACTTGGAGTGGTTGGCTAAGGCCGACCTCAATCCAAATTGGAGTAGTCGGCCGAGGCCGACCTCACTCCAATTGGAGTGGTCGGCCCACAGTCCAAATGGTGCGGTTAGCTCGGCCGACCACGTAGTGGGTAGGGAGTGTCTCTGGTTGGCCGAGACGACATGTCCATTACCTGCATTACCATTCTAGTGACCAATAAAGATTATGCAGCAACGCCAGTGTTTTAATTGCACGATCTGCAATCAAATCAAACGATTATCAAATGAGATAACAGTTATGATGTCCATGACCAATCAACATCCCTATATATGAGAGGCGAAGGGCATGCTGAGGGTAAGTAATTCCAACCAATCTCACTTGTGCCAAGTTTCTTCTAAAACACGAGCTAACTTGAGCGTCGGAGTGTCAGTGGCTTAGCACCACACTGGTGCGTAGTGTATTTATTTTGCAGGTATTGATTGCCCACTGCTTACTGCTTATTTGCTCATCTACTTGGCTCACTACTCACTCATTCGTCCCAATTAAACAAATTTACCGTTGTGTCGAATTTGGCATCAATAGAACTAATAGTACATCAAATTTGATTTTCTTCAATATCAAATTCACAAAACTTTCAAAAACCATCACTTCATCAACCAAAATTGTTTTGTAATTTACATAGTAATGTTTATCGTTTGATTAACCACTATGAAAAATAACTCTTGCAAGCTAAACCCTAACTATAAAAAAAATTGCAAAAATATTTTAAAAAACTATGACTGGTATACATTATAAAATACAACTGATATACACAAATAAACAAAATGATAAAACAAAATTTGCAAAACAGATATACATATAATTAAGTACATCATTAGTATATTATATAATGTGCACTGAAATAATTCATATCACAAATATCATTTACAACAGTGATATAATGTATATATATTGATATACTCAAAATAAGGTCATCACCAATATACTTAATATAAAATACAACTGATAAACCAAATTCAAAGTATATCAATGATGTAATTTATCTTTCACATATCAGTAATCTTTCAAACAATAATATCTTCTAAATTAGAGCAACAAAAAGTCGAACAGAAAATTACAGCAACAATATCTTCTAAATTACAGCAACAAACAAAGAAGAAAAAAAAAATACAAAATTATAAAATGAAAGAAATTTCAGCAACAAAAAAATGACCAAGAACAAAAAGATTTACATCAATAAAAAATCGACCACAATCCACGGACAGGAAAAAAAACGCAATCGATGATTATATCCAAAAATTTATACATTATATCAATCTAAATTCAGCTCAATCTTTAACTATAATTAATTTTGGAGTTTTAATTAAGTTGAAATTTCAAAGGTTTGGTAACTTTTAATTCCCCACAACTACAAAAAGAGAGGTTTTTTTTTTACCACTCTTTCACCATCATCTTAAATTTCATTCTTATTTCTTACTTTTAGTTATCTCTTATTGATCATTTTCTTTTAAAGTCTCTTTAATTTCAAAAGAAACTCAAGACATTTTTGACACATTTCAAGAGCATAAGATGCATGTGTCAAATCTATATTTTAAATCATGAGCTTGAAATGTTATAATTCTACTTTGATGACGTATTCTAGAAATGATTAAATAGGATGTATAGTGATGTTTGTGTTATAATTGTATAGAAATATTTTAGTTTACTTGCTTCCAAAAGAAATATCTTAGTTTGTTTCTATATTACTATTGTTTTTTTTTTTTAATAATTAGTGATATTTTATTCTTATTATTATTATAAAATAAATTAAAAAAAGCAATCGATAAATTAAAAAAAGTGAATATACTCTCATTTTAACATAATGAACACATAGCAAATTATTGATGATAAAAATGAGTAAATATACACGATTATTTCAATTTGATCAACATTTTTTTTGGTTTAACAATTGTGGAGTTGGCGATTATGGAACCATTGAATTTTACAATGGTAGTTGATGTCTTATTTATTGAGCTATGCTCGAGGTGAATAATTTGATCAACATTTAATCAATAAAAAATAAATAATTGCAATGAGTAGCAATTTAACTTTGGATGTGTTAACTTGAGCATAATTCAACTGATTAGCCATAGCTCCCCGACCAAAAGATCGTGGTTTTCATCCACATTTGCACATGTCATTGAACTCAAAAATAAAACCTTAAGTTGTGTTTGGCATGCCTTCTAATCTAAGTACTTTTTCATAAAATATTTTTAATAAAGATATTTTTATATTTTATATTGTCTAAAAAATACTTTAAATAATACATTTTTTTTATTGCCCTATATTCAAAAGAGATTCTATTAATTGCAAATAGTTTTTTTCTTGCTACATATTTTGAAAATTGGGCTAATCAATTTAAAATTATTTTTGGATAATATATCTCTCTAATAGTTCTTTAAAAATAGTTTTTAAATTTATCAATTTTCTTACATTAAGATTTTCTTAAAAAAATAATTTTGATCATCTAAAATCACTCGAAACTATACTAAATACACTTGAAATTGTTAATTTTTAACGGTATTCATAGAAAATTTTTTTATTTAAAAAGTTTTCTTTAAAAGTTATCAATGTATTAGCAAAGTTAGCAACATTTTTTAAAAAATTTTGCTATTGTAGAAAATATTTTAAAATTTTCGCAAGTCTATTTAAATAATTTTAAATACTTTCCTTTTACTCTAGTATATCACCAATATACTATTATTATAGCATATCACTAATATATTGTTGCTATAATATATCATCGATGTGCCGCTTTTATAATATAACGGGGTCGCCTTTATTATTAATACATAGTTATCAACATTTTACTTTTATTTGTTACTAATATATTAGCTATCAATGATGTACATTTTTTGTTAATTGATTTATTTTTATCAACTTGCAATTAAATCTCTTTTTTCAAAATATAGTTTTTAGATTTTTTTCAATCAAAATAAATATTTCACATATTCTTGTATTATACATTAATAAAATATATAAACAAAAATTGGTTACTGTTCACATGAAATTCTCGAATATGTATGTGACTTGAGGGTTGTAATGCCTGATCTCAAGCTTTTTTAGCTGTCAATTTGTTAAAGTTCTTCAATTTCTTGAGCTTGCTGAAGTTCTTCGGCTTGAGCTTGTTGAAGTTCTTCGACTTCCACTTGTTTCTTGGAAAATCTATTGGTGACTTGAAGTCTTGTACGATTTCGCCTCCAACGTCTTCAAAGATTTCAATCTTCAGTCTTCAAAGTTTGAGTTTTTAGAGTCTTCACTCTTCAAAGTCTTGAGAGTCTTCTCTTTTACTTCTTGATCACCCCCTACAAAATGAATGATAACTCTTATTTATATCGTTTGCTTTAAGGCCTTTGTATGGTTTGGGTTTGGACCAAGTCTTGGGCTGGGCTCATTTGGCTTTGGGGTCAATCATTTCTTTGGGCCCAATTTTTCCATAATGGGCTAAAGCTAAATTTAGGTTTTCGGTCCAACTTCTAGTTTGTAATTACCCAGCCTAGCCCAATTTATTTTAGACTAAACTAGGCCTTTGGGCTAAAGTATATTTGACGGGACTTCATCCTATTTTAATTTGACAAGCCAATTAGTGGGACTGACATGTGACACCTTTGAATTTGCTAAGATTTCTTTTTCAACGAATGACCCGTTTTGAAATTTATGCGCAATTATACTTGTGGATGAATTTCAAAAATATTGTGGGAATGATCTCGATATCTTAGACCAATTTAGCAAGAATATGATTTGTTCATAATTCGAGTAACAAAGTGATTTTTTTTTTTTAAAGTATTATTTTTGAATAATGAATGCTATGATAATTTTGAGATTCCTACAAAGTTTATCCCTTTTTGATAAGGATAATTTTGTTTTGAAATTAATCTCGATTTATATATGAAGTGTGGATTTTAACTCGATCTAGGTCCAATCATGAGTATGCCTCTAGAAGATATGTTTTGAATTAAAAATATTTTTATTGAAATAAAATTTGAACGAAAATTTGAATCCAAATCTTTTATGATTAAATTTGACCAAATTTCAACCGAAATACATACTGTTTTGATTTAAATTCAACCGTCTTATCATATTTGATTTCAAATTTATTAAAATTCAAGATATATTATCAAATCTTTTGAAATTTTGAATTCGAATATGAATTCAAATCTTTTCAAACGTAGGTCATAAAACCCAAGGGTTTTTTTTGAAAGGAAAAGATAGGGAAAAAGAAGAGGGAAGAAAAAAAAAAGTATTGCTTTAGCTTTATAAACTCTTTTTTCATTTGACTTTAGTTTCAAATTTGTATTCAAATCCTTTACCAAACAAGATTTTAAATCGAAATATGATATCGATTCTAATCTAGATATTTAGTCCAATTTGATTCATATCCAGATAAATAATGTTTGAATTTTGAACATTTTCAAACTGATTCGAATTCAAAATATATTATCAAATCATTTTGAAAATTTGAATTCAAGCTTAAATCCAAATCCTCTATCAAATAAGATTTGAGATCGAAATCAATGCTAATTTGATATCAATATCTTTATCTAATTTTGGTTTCAAATTATGAGATTGGTTCATCTATAAATTGAAATGAAATGGACAAATGAAAATCATCCCAACAATCCTTTCGAGAAATCCTTCAAGTATTCTGACTCTCTAGTATTTCTGTTTTTATTTTATTTTATTTTATTACTTGTGATTTTTTGTAAATTAAATACCTTTTTATGCCTTGCCATTGCCCTTGTTCAACCATGTGAAAGTCTTCTCCAACTTAGCTGAATTTGGTGATTAAGAAACAATCTTTTCTAATTTCCTTCTTCCCCTTTTTTGAGTAGAATATCTAAACAAGAATTTCCCATTCTCTTGCCGTTTTTCTTCCTCTTTTGCCTTTTCTCTTTGCCCTTTTTTCTTTGATTATTTTTCTTTTATTTTTTCTCTTTTGCCATTTTGCTATATAGGGAAACAATTTTTTTTACATTTTTTCAAGTCTCCTTTTTTTTTTTGTCATTCTCTTCAAAATCTTTTTTTTCTTTTAGTTTCTTTTTTTTTTTCAACAATCGTCCATGATATTCAAAAGGGCTAGTTGCATGAATAGCAATTTTTTGAAAAAAATTTGTAAATATAGTAATGCTTTTTTGAAAATTGCAAATATAACAAAAAAATATATAATCTGATTTTTGTTTTTTATTTTTTCAATTTTACCCTTGTTAGTATATCATCATCTATATCAATAGAAAAAAAAAAGAGAAAAGAACCTGAGGGTTAATTTGAAGACTCTATAAGTGCGTCAAGAGTGCCAGTTTGGCAAGGCAGCTGTGCAGTCAACATCAAAGATAGAAGAAAGGGTAGTAGCTTGACTCCTTGGGACTCAATGGTATCGTCAGTGGGCACGTGATTGGGGGGAGTCAAACTCGTCAGAATGCAAGATCGAAGCTCATTTGCCTAGGGCTTCGCGGTTTGTTGTGCAAGATTTTATCAGAAGGTGAACCAGGTAGGGTGCGTTCAAAAGAGCTAGCGTCACGCAGGGATAGTGTCCATGGCTACAAGCATTAAAGTCAGGTGTCAGAGCGACATGCATCGATCAACAGCCAAGTTGTGTAGATCAAATCCATAGGTGGTCGATGATTTGGCTTAGTGTGAGCCAGTTGAAAGGAGTACTCGAGAGAAGAGTGCTTTCCTTGTGAGAATGCTCCGAGCAGTGGAGCAAACGTGTCCTTAAGTCGTTCTCCGTAGGTTGTTCAGGCTTGCAACGGGTCTTGAGGAATGACCCCAAGTTGTATGACTAGCCTAACGAGAGGCGCCTTCGAAGAGAAGAGTTGCCAAGACCAGTATTTGGTCGAGTGAAGGAGCACCAAACTGGAGGTGACAGTGAGCTAAGAAAAGTCTGCAGGACTTTAGAGTGAAGCGTCGCTGCAGCTTATTTGCCACATCAGGTGGCTTGAGTAAAGTTGGCCGAAAGGGGAGTGCCAACATTCGAGAGGGCTGTGTGAGAGAGCTTCTATACTTCGCACCGTATGGGGTGGTGCCACGAAGGATAATTTCGTGGTAGGCTTGCGAGCCTTACCCTGAGGGGTGCATCTTCAAGTGCAGACTAGAGAATATGAGGAATAAGTTCCCTTTTGGGGCCAAAAAGTGCCTGTTGTTTAGGAAAGTGAAGCCGTTGCCACGATCTGTATGGTGAGCCCAGGGTCAAGTCTGAAGGTAGGGCGAGGTAAGCCCATGTTGAGGGTAGTCTGCAGATGTGTGCCTTTTGCCACGTGCCGCAAGATGTGTCCTGGGCCAAGTCCTAAAGTTGGGCGAATAGGCCAATGTATGGGAGCAGTTGCCGCCGTGTGCCTTTTCTGCCATGGCTATGTTGCACGTCTCGGGGTCAAGTCCAACAGTAGGCGCGCGAAGGTCAGTTGGTGGGATAGCTCATAGACAGCGTGTGTAATGACCCGTCTTAATTTAAGCCTAGAACCGTTACTACATGCATGCTTTTAAAACTTAAAGAAATTTTCAATAAATCTTGAAAGCAAATTTTTATAAATGCATAAATCACTAAGTTTCGAGAACACAATTGAAAATAGTCGGGATCCCTAATTCTAAAGCAATTGAAAAAGAACAACCTTTAAACAACACATTGAAAATGAAGCCAAATTCTAAGGACATGAAATCACTGAACATTTAAAAGTCTAAGGCCTAAGCAAAAAGTTGAAAGTAAAGCATAGCCTAAACCTACTCCATAGCCTCGTAACCCCGCATGTCAGTGATAGCACACGAAAATGTGCTATCCTTACTCTTAATTTTAGCTAGTTTTGTTCGATAATTTCGGTGCTTTCATGTGTTTTTATGTTAATTTGTAGGAACCGAGCATTTTGAGGCAAAAATAAAGATTCGGGTCGAGTCGAGTTGAAAAAC
>JAOANK020836398.1:0-10507 GCA_026257165.2 Telfairia occidentalis | reverse complement strand
AAATGACAAGACCACGAAGTTTAGGGCATCAACCCCAACAATCTTCCACTTGTCCTAAAACTAGTGGGTGTACAATACAAATAAAAGTTAAATGTAGTACATCAATTTAATAAACTAGGGCGCAATGAATGTTACTCCCACTTTCCCTAGTCATGTCGATATGTGTCTCGTAAACCTAGACTCTCTAGGTGACCCTTGAACACCTTAGCCGTGAGGTTTTTTGTAAATGGATCTGCAACATTGTGCTCTGAAGCAATCTTCGTGACAATCACGTCCCCTCCGTGCACTATCTCCTTGATGAGATGATATTTGCGCTCTATGTGCTTTCCTCTCTTGTGACTTCTGGGCTCTCTGGAATTTTTCACAACACCACTATTATCACAATAAAGGGTGATGAGCCTTGACGTGTCTGAAACTATTTTCAAGTCTGTCAAGAATTTTCGGAGCCACACAGCCTCCTTGGTAGCTTCACAAGCAGCAACATTCTCTTCTTCCATAGTAGAGTCAGCAATGCAACCTTGCTTAGTGCTTCTTCATACCACAGCTCCTTCATTAAGAGTGAACACTGATCCTGAAGTGGATTTCCTAGAATCCCTATCGATCTGAAAGTCAAAGTCAGTGTTTCCTGTACGGATCAAATCTTTAGCTTCATACACAAGCATGTAGTCCCTCGTTCGCCTAAGATACTTGAGGATGTTTTTAACAGCTGTCCAGTGATCATATCCTGCATTGGACTGATATCTACTGATTATCCTTGCTGCATAGCATATGTTAGGTCTACTACATAACATAGCATACATTAAGCTACCTACAGCCGATGCATAAGGTATTTGTCTCATTTCCTCAACTTCTTGAGGAGTATTAAGACACTGTTCCTTAGACAATATAATTTCGTGCCTGAAAGATAGTAAACACTTCTTCGAATTGCGCATTGAATATCGATAAAGCATCTTGTCAATATACGATGCCTGAGACAAAGCTAGTGTCTTGTTCTTACGATTCCTGATAGTTTGAATCCCTAAAACATACTGCGTCTCTCCCAAATCTTTCATTTGGAATTGGGTCACTAGCCATTTCTTTACTGAAATCAGTAGACATGCATCATTCCCAATGAGTAGAATACGGTCCACATACAAGACTAAGAATGCTACTGAACTGTTGATGATTTTCTTGTAGACACAAGTTTCATCAACATTCTGGTCAAAGCCATAAGACTTGATCGCATTATCAAATCTTATATTCCAAGATCAAGACGCATGTTTCAATCCATAGATGGACTGATTCAGTTTGCAAACACCCGACCTTGCTCAACGAATCTCTTTTGTTGTACCATGTAAATGGTCTCCTCAAGACTACCATTCAGAAAAGTAGTCTTTACGTCTATTTGAAAAATCTGATAGTCATAATATGAGGCAATGGACAGGAGTATACGTATATATTTTATCATGGCAACAAGTGAGAAGGTTTCTTCATAGTCTACCCCCTCAACTTGGGTATAACCCTTTGCCACCAATCTAGCCTTAAAGGTTTGCACATTTCCATCTATACCCTTTTTTTCTCTTGTAGAGCCATTTACAACCAATAGGCCTTACCCCTTGAGTTTGTTCTACAAGATCACAGACTGAGTTGAAGTACATCGACTCCATCTCGAGATCCATGGCTTTAACTCATTCATCTCGATCTACATCTTCATTATCTTCTTATAAGACGATGGATCTTCAACGTCGCCATTTGATATGACAGTTAGAATTTCTATTAAACCCATATAACAAGCAAGTGGGTTCATAACCCTCCCACTACGAAGTGGCATCTTCAACTCTTGAGGTGGATGTGCCTGACTAGATGAATCAACACCAACAACTGTTGTTGATAATGTTGCCTCTTCAACAACTCTTGTTGAAGATTCAGTAGTTTCTCTAGAAAATTCATTTAGTATAATTTTACTACGCGGTTTATGCTCCCTGATATGGTCCTCTTCCAAAAATGTAGCATTTTTCGACACAAATACTTTATTTTCATTAGGATCATAGAAGAGACCACCTCTCGTTTCCTTGGAGTAGCCAACAAATAGGCATACCTTTGAACGAGGTTCTAGTTTCTTAAGATTTGCCTCGAGCACGTGTGCTGGGCAACCCCAGATCCTGAAGTATTAATAAACTACCTTTATGACCTGCCCGCAATTCTCATGGTGTTTCTGAAACACTTTTGGATGGAACATTGTTCAAGATATAAACTGCAGTCAGTACTGCATAACCCCAAAACGAGTCTGGTAAGTGAGCATAACTCATCATAGACTGAACCATGTCCAACAAGGTTCTATTTCTGCTTTCTGATACACCATTCTGCTGAGGTGTACCAAGTACTGAGAGTTGGGATGTAATACCATATTCTATCATATAGTCCTGGAATCTCAAGTCCATATACTTTCCACCTCGATCAGATCGAAGTATTTTTATCTTTTTTATCTAATAAGTTTTCAACCTCAGCTTTATACTCCTTGAACTTTTCAAGGGATTCATACTTATGTTGCATTAGATAGAGATATCCATATCTCGAATAATCATCTATAATAGAGATGAAATACTCATACCCTCATCGAGCTTTTATATTTATCGGACCACAAAGATCTAAATGTACCAACTCTAAGGGTTTTTTTGGCTCTATGACCTTTTCCAGTAAAAGGTCTTTTAGACATTTTACCTTCAAGGCATGACTCACAAGCTGGTAAAGAATTTTCTTAAAACTCAGTTAAAAGTCCACTCTTAACCAATCTCTCAATCCTATTGAGATTAATGTGACCTAATCTTAGATGCCAAATATGGGCATTTTCTTTAGGAGAAATCTTGTCTTTTATTTTGAGTTACGACAGTTCTGAACATTTCAGTATTAAGGAGTGCTTTTGATGCTAACGACCTTAGCATATACAAGTTGCTTTCTAAGTTCGCTGAACAAATATGAACTCCATTTTTATAAATATACACTTTATTTAAAGAAAAAGTTATTGAATAAGATTGTTCAATCAAACACTTTACAGAAATGAAGTTCCTCTTCAAACCAGGAACTACATAAACATTTTCTAATAAAATGAAAGATTTATGTAAAAGTAATTTTAAGCCTCCCACTGCAACCCCTAAGACGACCTACTCCGTGCCAACTCACATGGTCATCTCGTCAGTCTTAAGCTGTTGCCGGGAACTAATTCCCTGAAAAGAAGAGCAAACATGATTAGTTCCCCCTGAATCAATTATCCAGGCAAAATCATCATTCTCCACTAAATATTTTCTAAAACAAGTAAATCGTATTTACCTTCTTTGGCCTTTTTTTTCTCCGCCAAATACTTGGGACAATTTCGATTCTAGTGTCCCTCCTGATTGCAATGGAAACAATTTTGTTTTGCAACCTTGTCTTTCTTGGCCAGTGGTGGAGCAACAATAGTGTTAGCCTTTTTCTAACCTTTTTGACCTCCCTTCTTCTTCTTCCATTTATTGGGGCCTAAAGAAGATGGTACAGACTTAGTTCTAGAGGTCGAACCGCTGTAGAATTTTCTAGAAGAAAAAGCAACAATTGTCTCTCCTTTACCTTTCTGCCCCTTGACTTTCATCAGGGACTCGAAAGTTTGTAGCTCATTCAGCAGAGAGGTCATTGTGTAGTTCAGCTTGTTCATAACAACGTTACTATGGAACTGCAGGAAACTATGTGACAGTAAGATCATAATGAAGCTAACTTGACTGTTCTGATCGATGACCGCACCATTCATCTCTACCACGTTAAACTGGACCATTATGTTGAAAACATGTTCCTGAACGGATGATCCCTCTTGCATACAGGCATTGAAAAGGTGTTGCAGGGCCTCATGCTTGATCTATGAGGACGGTTGTCCAAATATATCCTGTATGGATCCCATGATCTCTCGAGCAGAGACCATGGATTCATGGTTCTTAGCCAAAACATTAGTCATGCTGGCTAAGATTTAGCCCTTGGCTTTCTCATTTGCCACCCACTTTTCATATACATCTAAAACATTTCGAGCTGCATTAGTAGTAGGCACCGGAGGACACTCCTCCGTCAAATTTGGAACATCTTTCCACATTTGATTTCTTGATAATTTTAGAATGTTTCTACATATTTTAAGATTCAATTTTGGAATGTCTTTCCAATTTTATTTTCTTGACATATTGGGAAATGTTCTAGAAACTCTAGGATTTTATTTCATTTTTTTAATTGTTTTAGGATATAATTATTTATTCTTTCCCTAATTGTTTGGAAAATATTTTTGCTTTAAGTTTCTTTTAATTATTTTAGGTAAATTGAAGGACTTGGCTTCTATAAATGTCAAGACCCTTGTATGTTACGTTAGTGTTTGCCGAATTTGAATGGAATTTTCATTAAGTCATTGGCTTGTAAATTTGTGTGAGAAATTTGAAGCTTCCCTTAAGCTTCTCTTGTGCGTTGCTTGGAGTAGCTTGTAAAGAAATATTCAAGTTTGATTGGTCATCAAACTTGTGAGGAGTGTACTTCAAAGGTAGATCGTCCTTAACCTTTGATTCGAGTTTTAGTGTCTTCGTCTAGAGTTTTATATAACCAAGAGATTTCTAGTACCGATTTACTAAGATTCCTTGGGAGTTAGAGCTTATGTTGGACTTTGGTGTCCAATTAGTTGTGGAAGCTCACTTGAGTCAACTACATGAAGTTTCTTTTCTTTGTAAGGTTTGACATTCATAGAATGCTTCCCTGCATGATCAGTTAGAGTCTTCTTTTGTTAGGGGTGGTTGACTACATGGGGAACACTATATTGTTATCGACAACCATGGATATTAATTGAAGTTGAGGTAGAGAGGTGGCTAGGGTAACCTACTCTAATATCATATAAAGATATGGAAATGAGAAAAGAAATTGATCTTTCCATTGATAATAGTCTCTAAAGATGTAGAAAATCATAATTACATCTAATTTAGAAAGATAGTAACAAGTGTAATTTAGGAAGATACTAACACTACAAGAAATTTATATTTTGCCGACATAACTTTTTTCGATGGAAGAACAAAACGTCGGTCAAAGTACCCATTTCTCGACATTTGTAAAAACTTTTAGCAAAAATTACACATTTTCCGACGTTTTTAAAAATGTAGGTAAAAAGTATTCCCTTCTCGACATTTTAAAAAATATAGGCAAAAAGTATCCTTTTTCGACATTTTTAAAAGTATTTCCTTAAGTTTTTTTAATGTCAGCAGAAGTGAACCCTAAAAAAAAATCTCCTTTCACACTATCAGAACCCACACATGCGTAAGAAAGAAACCCCCACGCTCTTCGCCATCACACACCATCATCTCGCAAATTCTCTCTATCATTGCTGCCGCATGCGATGCCGATGTCACTATCGAAACTCACACTTTAGAAGTTGTTATCGATTATGACCTACGAAGAAGTTATCATGGTTATCGAAACACATAAAGAAGAAGAAGATATCGATTCTAAAACCCACGAAGAAGAAGAGTTAAGCTATTGAAACCAATATTAAAAGTTTGTTTCATTATTTTTCATTTTCTGTTTAATTTTTCCTCTTTCAACTCTTTCCCTTATTTTTTGTTCTTCAAAAATCTATCTCCTTTCCCTTCTTTATAGTTCATATATTTTCTTTTGTCTCAAAATTTAATGCAAATCCACATTCATGTTTAACCATTCACATTTTTGTCAAATGTGGGGTATTTTGCACTTGTCTTCTTCCCTCCCAACACAACATGGGTCATTCAATAACAATGGTTTGGCTGAACTATTTGCTTATATCTAATTCCTCCCAATAGCGGTAGTTGCGGCGAATCCTTCTACTTCTGGTTTATGCTAGGATCCTATGAGAGTTACCAGGAAAATATTGATTTTGCAAAGCACAACTTGATAGGAAGTTGAAGTCACAAGAGCGCATGGGTGGAATAATAATCAAGTGACTGATGTTTGGTCCTAGACACAAGAAGGGCCCCGCAGTTGTGGGGATTGAAGAGATCTAAAGACTTAAAGAGTCAAATATAGTGTTATCATTGATGGATCAAAAAGATATTGCATTTTTGCCTTGACTAACTTGAGACCATGCCCTGGATGGCTAGATGGAAGTTCAAATTCTGAAGTTTCCTTAATATGCGTTAGAGTTTAAGGAGGTATATAATATTCTATAACATCTTATTTGCTAGATATTGTGAAGAAAATAATTTATTCGTATAGTTTGATTGGAAAATTCACTTTAGATTCTTAAACAAATTTAAATTTAGACATTTGATTCTTATCCTTATTTTCTTGCAGCAGATTATTAAGAGATATTAAATATTGTTGAACTTATTTAGTGTCTCGAAATTTTTTAGTAAAATATGTTGATCAAAAACTTGTGGAAGTTCTTTTCTTTTCTTTTCTTTTCTTTTTGATGAGGCGTATGGCCAAAATCCAAGAGCTTTAGTGATAAAGGGATAGTTCTCTTCTTCCTCTGCGTAGTTTGGGATTTTTGCAATTTCGTAGCATTATTCTTTTGAAGGTTTTGTGTTCAATTGACTTAGAACCCTCTTTTCTTCAACAAGTTTATCGATTCCATCAGCAAAGATCTCCAAGTTGCTTCTCTTCTGCAGCAAAGATCAAGCTTTAACTTGACGACAACGCTGAGCCTGGGGAGATGGCTTGGGGTATGTTATTGTTGCTTTCTTTCTTGTTCATAAATATGGGTGCACGTCCCTATCACTCTAATCATCTTTGTTAGATTGTAACTATCTTTTAGGAAGTAAAATCATTGTCAAAGTATTATTCTTGAACTTTCAATTGTGGTCCCTCTTTTGCCATACATTGTATCCAATTGGCAAGAAGCCCAAAACTAATGCAGCCTATTTAGTTTTTGCAAGTGAATTAATATGCTCTATTACAAATTATTTGCTGAATAAGGTCCGAAATGTACTTGACTGTGTTGATTTGTTAAAACTAACAATGACAATATACCATCCAGGAATGGGAGGGTATGAGATGAAATAGTATAGACTTTTTTACATTAAATGGTAGCACTATGTTTATGGAAAAGTTTATGTTGTTGTCAGTGTGGTGGGAAATTTATGGGATTTTAGAGATTTGATTGATAAATTCGATGTGTATTTCGCTTAGGTTAAGTGTATGCATATGTGCATGTGCTTCTGTTTTAGGTTTCAGAACCTTAGCTTTCCACAAGTCCCTCAATAATTCCACTGTGTCAAGGATTGATCCATTGTTATTCCAACCTCTCTTTTTTGTATCATTAGCCCCTCTCTTATTGATTCATTGTAGTTATTGCATTTGTATGATTACAAGACACTAGTTTCAACAAAGTACTTATTGAGTACAAGACATACACTTATTTCTTTCCTTAATTTCATTTGGTGTGTTTATCCTCCTACAATGGAGTATGCTAATCAAGTTGACATATCACATACAACCCTTGTGAGGCTTTTAGGAATATGCATGTAGATGAAGAGGAGCTTCTTGAAAATGGAGATTCAAATCTTGAGGTATGTGCTGTATTCAAATTTCATATAACTTCATAAATGTAAAAAGTTCGTTATTGATTCCTACTTATTTAATAGGCTTGAGTTGGTAGAAGTCGTTTGATATTTTACTTGCTCCCTGCCATTTCTATTCTTCTAGCTATTATTAACTGTCAGTTAGAATATCATTTCAAAAGTTGTCAAAGTAATGGTACATGCCTTTAGGGAGAAGATTCAGTAGGGTGTGGGAATTGTTGTAGATAGATAGATTCTCATAGGAGTGCTTGAGATCTATTAATATGTTTCAATTTTCAATAATGCGAATATAGTTTGGAAGTTGATATGAGCAAAGAACTGATCGCTCCTCCAATGCCTTGATCAAAAGAGTTGGCTGAGGAACATATTCGAGTATGATGTAATTAATTATCCTAACAAAAATAAGAAATAATCAGTGTTTCAGTTTCTTTATTTTCTCCTTTGAGAACCATTACCTTCTAAACATTCATCTTATTTCTCATTTTAATGGAGAGATTATATATTAGCCATCTTTCTACTTGTTCAAGATGCCCATACTTTTAGGGTTTTAACATTGCATATCTCATAGGTTGAAAAAGAATATTGTTGGTTAGCTATGCATGCAACCAATAACATTATTTTTTTAATTAAATTATTACAGAACGGATCAGGGTTTTGCCCATCATCGAAAATTGACATATGCTGACATTTACAAAAAAAAACGTCAGCCAAAGTTAATTTAAATTAAATTATTATGAAATGGATGATGGGTTGTGTCTGTCATCTAAAAATGACATATGTCGACATTTTTGAAAAACGTCAGAAAAAGTAGACATATGCCGATGTTTCTAAAATGTCGGCATAACTTCGAGGTTCTCCCGATGTTATTATCGACGAATTTTTTCCATCGGAAAGACTAAATGTCGACATATTTTTTAGATCTAGCGATGTTTGTTTTTGTGGGTATATATGATAAATGTTGTAGTGTAACTGAATTTACAATTTGAAGGATAAATCAAAATCGATCAAAGATTTATACATTATTCTCTTATATCAACAAACTTTTGAACTATAAAAAACAAAAAAAGTATCAACAACTTCTATATATTGTCAAGTGGGCTAAGAAAAACTATTTGGCAATTTTATACAACCAACCTCTGCGAGGAAGTTGACTCATGTCTAACATTCCGTAAACTCTAAACATTCTTAGTTACGTGCCTCTAGCTGTGGCCAACTTGGACCTATGCCTATCTATATAACACCAAATTTTTATCCAAAGTAATTTAAGTAATAATAGAACCAACCCAAGTGAATCCTCCCTACTTAAACTTAGTACATACCAACTACTATTGCAAAAGTCGATGGTTCGATCCTCCAATTCCGCTATTGTTATAGTAAAAAAAAAATATACGACATACAATGTTCTTAGAATTTTACTTTTATAGCCCTTTAATTTCTAGTAATTCATAGGGAAATTTGGATGAAGAGGACAAATTTGAGGGTATAAAAGAGTTTTAGGACTCTTCTAAAATTGATAGATTTTTAGGACTTTTAAGGGGTGAAATGACCTAACTGCCCATTTTAAAAATTTCCCCCATTTTCCCAAATTCTGAAATCTCATTCTCCCTCCATTGCTTTTGAACCCGTGGGCCTCCTCCTCCTGCTCCTCCTCCAAGCTCCACTGCACCCTCCACTCTAGCGATCGGCGATCGGCGACTACAACCACCTCCGGCGATGACAGCCCACTCCGGCGATTGGCTACGACGAGGAGTTGTAAAGCGGGAACTTGTTTTTTTGGTAAATTCACTACAACAAAACAGGTAATCAGCGATGCTTTTTTTTCGTCACTGAAGGTTGAAAAGCGTCGCAATAACTCATCAGCGACGAAAACAGTGGCGTCGCAATGTGCGTCGTAGTATCTCAGTCGGTGAATATTTTTGGCGACGTTTTAAAGTTTTCATCTCTAAAATGGCGACGAAATCACAATTTTCGTCGCCTTATTACAGAGTCAAGTTCACTACTCAGTTTTTGCGACATCAAAAAATTTTCGTCGCTAGTATGGGCGACGAGTTAATAAAACGTCGCTAAACACATTTCCACATTTTAGCGACATTTTTTATTTTCATCGCAATTTATTAACTTTCAACTTTCATTATCCTTTGAGTTTTTTTCTCAACATTTAGTCAATTAAATTGAGACGTATTTTTATTTTCATCGCTTTGTATAGGGACGTTTTCAAAAATTCGTCGCTAAATCTAAAAAATTATTTAACAATTCAATTACTTTACTCTCATACTTCCTACAATTTATTAAACACTTCTTAAAATTACTCTAAATGGATAAGAATATTCTGGTAAACATTTTATATTTATAGAATGAGAATAAACCACTTAAAATAACTAAGTAAACCACTTAAAATAACTAAGTTATAACTGTTCTTCTAAAAAGAACTAAGTCATAACTATGCAAAGTTAATACACATTAACATAATACTAGCATTCATGCGAGGCTACAAACTAAGTTATTAACATCGAAACTTAAATTACGTAAGGTGTTTGAACTTAGCATCCAAGCTAGTATAATGTTTTGCATACTAAATGGTAGAGAAAGACAGTTGCATTATCATTCTAGCTTAATCCTGCACACAAACAATTGCATACTAATCAAAATTTGAGGCACAATGACCTTTACAAAGTATAATGAGTTCTTATAATCACGAAATAAAATAACAAATAACAATATCTAATAAGAGATCCTTATATAAACAAAATCATCATAATCAGAAATTGTAGTCTAAAATCTCCCAAACCATATTTCTTTTAAAAACTCCAGAACCATATTTGATATGTAGATGACAATAAAATTATAACAAAGTAAAGTTTCCTCACTTCTTACAAAGATAAGTCAAAATCACAATAACAACCCTCCAAAGTAGAATCACACAATGTAAAAGTTACAATAACAAGGTAAAGTCCAAAACCGAACAAGCCCCACATCCTCCAAATCAA
>JAOANK020836287.1:0-10508 GCA_026257165.2 Telfairia occidentalis | reverse complement strand
TGAGGATGGTAGGGAGTAGCTACCTTGTGTTTCACATTATACTTGAGTAGCAATTTTGATAGCAATTTGTTCATAAAATGGCTCCCTTACGTGCACAGTTGGACTTCAGTACGGCGTTTACAGAAAGCATTAGGCACACAGTTGGACTTCAGTACGGCGTTTCACCCACAGACGGATGGTCAAACAAAGCGTTTGAATCAAACATTGGAAGATATGTTATGAGCATGTGTGTTAGATTTCGTTAGTAGTTGGGACACACATTTGCAGTTAATAGAGTTTGCTTACAACAACAGTTTTCAGGCAAGCATAAGAATGTCGCTGTTTGAGGGTCTGCATGGTAGGAGCGTTAGGACGCCAGTTTCCTGAGGTGAAGTATGCGACCGTAAGTTGGTGCGACTAGAGTTAGTTCAACTTATAAATGAGGCTATAATGAAGATTACAGCAAGGATGCAAACAGCGCAGAGTAGGCAAAAAAGTTATGCTGACACGAGACGTAGAGACTTAGAATTCATGGTAGGAGATCATGTTTTCTTGCGATCGGTCCTACTAAAGGAGGTCTTAGGTTCGAGGAAAAAGGGAAGTTAAGTCCACGTTTTATTTGGCCATTTGAGATACTCAAACGTATCGGCTCTGTCGCTTACCAGTTGGCCCTACCGCCTTCCCTTTAAGCTGTTCATAATGCATTTCATGTCTCTATGTTGAGAAAGTATCTGGAAAATGCATCCCATGTGATTGACTATGAGCCCTTGCATGTAACTGAGAGTTGGACCTATGAAGAAAAGCTTGTTCGAATTCTAGCCAGAGAAGTAAAAGCCCTTCACAATCGAGAGATAACTTTGATGAAGGTTCTTTAGAGTAATCACTAGGTCAAGGAAGCTAGTTGGGAGCAAGAAAAAGAGATGAGGGTTAACTACCCGAAACTGTTCTTGGAATAAAAACTTTTGGGGACGAAAGTTCTTAAGGTGGGAGTGATGTAACACCTCGTAAAATTATTTTAATTTTAATGTAGGTGGTGATGAAGACATTTTCCTTATGTAATTTGGAATTTGTATTTTTAGAATTTTATTATGGGAGAAATAAATTGGGCTAATTTGAAGGAAATTGAGTATTTTGATTTTTGAGGATTTCCTGCAAAAAAAAATAATTAAATAGAGATAATTATTTTTTTTAATGGCATTTTTGTAATTAAGCCAAGGAAGGTTAGGGTTAGGGTTTCAAGTGCATGCTATATAAGAATAAGATAGACCCTAGCCCCTTCACTTTTATTTTCGCAGAAGAAATAAGGAAAAAAAAGAGAGAAAGTCGATTCTTTTTCTCTCCCTCTCTTACCTCTCAAATTTTTCCTCTATCTCCCTCGATTTCTTCCTCTTTGGCCATACTTTTCAAGCAGTATCATCTCCAGAATACAGCCGGTCCAGATCTGGTTGGTGTGCTCGGGATCGTCGGCAAAAAAAAGTTTTGATAGGTGTTCTCATGTTTGGGAGTCTTTTCTCGTCGTTTTCTTTCACCAATCATGTGAATTTTTTCTTTTCTGGTAGTGGGCAGCTAAGACTAGTGGGGGGACACAAATCTGGAAGGTAAGACGAATTGTTTGTATATAGTTTTTTCGATTTTGTTCGGTATGGCCTATAATCATGTTTTTTCTCCTTTGTCTGGCAAAAAAGTTTGTTTTTTAGTGTAACGAAAGGGGAAAAAGACTCTGAGGACCAGATCTACACATTGGTGAAAACGGGCCGTCGATTGGAGCAACGGTGAGCTCACTTGCCGGAGAAAGAAGCTGCCCATAGGGTTCGGGTCGTGCGTGTGGGCTCGTAGGGCATCAGTTCGGGGCATGGTCGATGGTGTTGGAACTGTGGTGACCTGAAGTTTCAAGTCTGAGGGTTTTGGACTCAAAAATCGACAGTGCACGTGGGGACGATGTTTCTAAACAGTAAGCTCCCCTTGGTGTGTTGTCTGTATATGTAGCCTTGAAAATCATTAAAAAGTAGTTTTAAGATAAATTTCTAAGTAAATTTCATGTTTGACCTTAGGTTGACCAGGTGTGCTTTGACCGGTTCTTTAGGAGAGCGTATATGATTCGCTTAAGGTAAGTGATCTCACTTACGAACCCGTAAGGACTTAGGTGGGATATGTAAGCATATGAATGTCCATGTATGTGTGTAGGGTATCTTGTAAATATTTAATAATGCCATGTATGAATTAGCAAACCATGATGTGTGATGTGCCATGTATGATTTTTGATATGCTTAGGTGATATTCTACTATATATATAACCATGCTTAGGGAATTGTTTGTTGAATTGTGATGTGGCAATGCTTGTTTGATACATAATGCATGGTGTAGACGTTAAAATTTCCATGTCATATGTATGTGGGCCTTGCATTAACCATAGAACCATGAACCATGACTTGTAAGAGGGTGTCAACCACCTCCCACATCCAAAGGGTCGGTGTTGGGCAGGAATTCGGTTGTGCTGAATGGGTGTCATCTAGCATTAGTTACAGTCGACTCCCCCATTTAAACCGAGCGCCCAACACTCGTGTCCAAAGTGAGATAACACCATAGTGGGGTAAAGGTAGTTGCTCACTCAGCATAATAAGTACAGTATATTGTAAACTAATGAATTAGAGGTCCCAAAAGTTCACATGTTGAGTTTGCATGACTGTGTGTGTATGTGGTTTGACTCCGTAGGTATGGTTACTTACTGAGTATTTGTTTAAATACTCAACCTATGTTATTAATTTTTTTTTTAGGTAATGAACGTACCGTGCGTGGTGGCTGATGTGCGAGGTTACCAGGCTATGGAGTAGTTTCTTATATTATACTTTCCTTACAAACATTTGCTTTTGCCTAAGACTTTTGAATGTCCAATTATTTTCATGCTCTTAGAATTTGTTTTCTTTTTTTTTTTATGTATTGTTAAGACTAGTTGGGATCCCACTTTAAAAATCTTTGAAACTACAAGTTTCTAACTCTATATTTGAGATTGACTTGTGAATTTTTTGTCTTTAGATGTTTATACATGCATGTAGTAGCAGTACTAGGCTTAATTTAAGTCGGGTCATTACAAATATAAATCAGTCTTGATTATGTAATGGAAATAAGAACTAATTCTCATTTTCTTTTCTCTTATTCTAATATTTTCATTACCTTATAAACTTTTGCAGTAGAACAAGGTCTTCCTGGGGCTTTATGAGAACCATGGGAATGTCCAAGGGTATTGGAGGTGGAATATTTTGTACAACCTGGTCAAAAAACACAAAAAAAATTCTCAAATGTAAGCCTAGAATACTCATTCATCTAGAAGAGTCACCACAAGCACATATTGAAATAAATGGGAAAAAAAGTCTTAGTGAAACCAATATGCAGCAAATAAATGATCCTGTGGTACTAGTAGAAAAAGGGGACAAAAAGATAATGAATAAAATTGAAATTAATCAAATAAAAATACCATATGCTTATGGAAAAAAAAGAGTCGTAACACTTCGACTGATATTCTGAAGCAAGTAAATTATTGACATTGTTAGAAACAAACTGTGTACAATTAAAAGATGTAAACTAGTTTTCATACCAAAATAGGGTAGTAATGGACAATCTTCCATGAACAACAATGTCTTGGTGAAAAAATAAAATTGAGGACATATTGAAATGCCAGAACATGTAGAAGAATTAGGAAAACAGTTAAATCACATAAAATTCAAAGTTATAGAAATGTTGAAATCCATCTATACTCACTAAATCATTGGATAAAAATTCTCAATTCAACTGATATTCTGAAGCAAGTAAATTATTGACTTTGTTAGAAACAAACTGTGTACAATTAAAAGATGTAAACTAGTTTTCATACCAAAATAGGGTAGTAATGGACAATCTTCCATGAACAACAATGTCTTGGTGAAAAAATAAAATTGAGGACATATTGAAATGCCAGAACATGTAGAAGAATTAGGAAAACAGTTAAATCACATAAAATTCAAAGTTATAGAAATGTTGAAATCCATCTATACTCACTAAATCATTGGATAAAAATTCTCAATTCAACAATTAATACTCTCATCCAACACCATTCAGAAAGATCCCACAAAACTATCTTTGTCTAACCATAAAAATATCCACAACCAACTATAAGTCATAAAAACAAAAATTGTTATCAAAATCTAACGTATAGAAGTTCATAATCTCACAAACTTAAATCAACTTCTCAATATGTAAACAATCAAGATCATGGTATGTATAATAACTTATCAAAGAATGTAGAGAACCGTCAATAAACTCATCTAACATATAGAACTTCAAAATCTCACAAGTTTTACTTAAAGCAAACCAAATCATATCATTTATTGCAAAATGATTTTTGAATACTCTAAGAGATTATAAGATCTACAAACCTATACTAATACTAGAATGAAATCCTACTGTTCTCCCTAATCTAACCAGCCATGCAATTCAACATAACCCAAAATTTAGATAGGTTTCTTCTATTATGTCTCAAGATTCATAATATATCCAAATCCAGATCTCCTTAGGACACTGTTAATTTCATATTTAGGCTAGTATCAAGAGCAAGTTAGAAATAATGTTTCGAAGTGAAAGAATTATATAATAATGTAAAGCTTATGATAACCATACCAGGGTGCTAGCAACATGTGAATTACTAGGTTGTCAATCTTTCTTCTTCTTTTGTCCACACTGTTATCCATTTTACTCTATGCAAAAATTTATTTTTGAATTCTATCCAAAGCAAACGACCTCATTATTAATTAACAGAGCTAGCTAACTAGCTACTTTCTTACATTCAATCAATACAAAAACTTTGGCCGCATAGATATGACAAACATTAAATCTACTTTAACAGTAGAGTAAATAATAAAGAACTACAAAGTATAAAGGATAAAAATTGTAAGGGAAGAGTGGGGCCAGAAATGAGATAAGAGAGATAGAAAATAATAACATATATTACTTAGAGACAAAAATTAAGAAGTGAGAAGAAAAAAAAAGAGTAGTTTGGTTTTTTTTGGATTTATTCTCTGTTGTGGAAGTGTGAGATATTACCCACATCTAGATATCACCCACGATTGTTTCTGTAATTGGGTCTGCAACTCATAGAAATTGATTCCTAAGGCTTTCTATTAATATCCAACACATGTCAATTGGATAGTTAAGTTGTTAAAAGCCTTGTCTCTATAAATACAGGAGGTTAAGTTGTAAAATGCATGGTTGAAATAATAAAACAGATTACATTACTCATTTTCTTGCATCAGCAATATTTGTAAAAACTACTACAAAAGTGTGTCTGGCGGCAGTTTATTTGAAGCCATCTTGACACCATTAATTTAGTAGCACATCCTTGTCACTTAGAAAACCAAAAAGAACAAACTTAATTCAAAACGAATTAAAAGATAAGACGCAAAAGGAAAACTCATTGCCGAAAACAATCTTGCACTGAGAGGGTAGAGCAATGGCATTAGTAATCGACAAATTTGCGACAAGAACAACAATTAAACTCAAGGATAGGTCACAAAAAGGACGAAACTTTTGGAAGCATAAGCACAGCACCATCGAAAAATTAAAGCTAGAGAACACCTTTTTGTCATCCTCTTAAATTGTTTTCTTTTGATAACTACAGACGTGGGATCTTCTTGCACCTATCAAATATCTTCATCAAAGCTAGTTTTGAGCTTGAACCCACAAATTATCAAAGTCGACAACATTATCATTGGATTCTTAGCACAAACTTCTTAAAAACTATTGCTTGTTTCTCAAGATATGTATGTATTAGATAGGATTTATCTTTATGTCCGTTCTTTGGGTACAAATCTTTTAGCATCAAGCCATAGATGAAATAATTCCCAGAGCCATCTCCCTTTTTTTATTGGCTAAACTAAGTCTACATGAACTATGTTTTGTGTTTTGAAACAAGCAACCTTGACTTGGAGACATTGATATTCTTCAAACTTCAACAAGCGTAAAATAGTCAATCACAAATGCTCAAGTTAACACATTTCTAATAGTTACGACAAATGGACCTTTATCAATCACAAATAAATAAATAAAAATGAATGTGATGGCTTGTTATGTGTAAGTGTAAGTGTAAGTGAAATACAAGAACCGAAGGGAAGATGCAATGTGTAAGTTTGTTCATTTGTTTCTTGAGGGATATTTAAGGTATGTTTGAGAGTGATTTTGGAATGTCCATACTAAACAAAATTTATGTCATTACCTCAATTTAGGGATGACAAAAGTAAGTAAGGGTATTTCAAAATCAGTCCAAAACACACTTTTAAGCTATCCAGTATTGTTCATCCGCATACCTCACGGCCAAGAAATTAAAGGTAAACAAAATAGGGAAACATGGATAAAGATAAAAGAGCAATATTCGAAAAGGAAAGAAAATGGTTAATTACCTTAAAAGAATCCACATGATTGGAACAAACTTGTGCTTTCTTCCTTCACATTTGTTTCTATTTCTAAAGCTAAATTTTGATAAGCCTACAAAAGAGATGGAACATTTTACTTTTTATTTAACAATTCCAAATAAGAACCAACTATTATTTCATCAATACATATTCATGATGAAGCTATATGAAACTTCAGAAGTATATATTTCAGTCAAATGCAAGTTCAAGTAAGGTATGGAATGCAAGTACCACAACTCAGACTAGTAACTACTGAACATAGAAATGTGTGCATACATTTACACAACTATATAAGAAGAAGAGAAGAAGAAGACTTGACCACTACTCATTTTCCTATCAAAGTGTTAAAAACTCTATAAAAAAAGGATTCACATATTTACCTTCATCCCTAACATGCTTAAAAATACCCTATCATTCTTTACATCTTGACCAACTTGAATGAAGCTTAAGTTAAGCTAGGTTGAGATGAAAAGGTCAAATGAAACATAATATAACAAATACATATCCATACCCTTAGTGTACTTTTCATACAAAGTACTGACTTCACCACTATTGAAGCACATAAAAGATAAGCAAATCTTTTTGCTAAATTATCATTTGGCTCTTCTTCAACTTCATTTTTTTAAATTTTAACATAAAGATGGTCAATTTTAGCTCAAAAGGTTAGGTATTCAAAAGATTCTTGATCACAACATTGTGTCACCACAGTGTACGAGTCAATTTTAGTATAGTGAAATTAAGTATTGAGTATCGTCCTCGGGCTTGGGTTTCTAGTTTGATTAAGTATCACAGTTACTCACACCTCATTTTATCCAGAGTTGATCACAAAGATAGATAGTTAAGTTACACTACTCCTACTCCTAATTAACTTGAGGTGACAAATGGAGAGCGTGCCTTATACCAAATTTACATGCTTTGGGACAATACACCTTATTAACACAACGAACTAAACTATCACAATGCAATCATAAGTTGTGACTAATCTAACGTTTGGCTTCCTCTCTTGAGCTCAACTAGTCTCTCACTAACATCCAGACTCAACCTCTCGGTCTATTACCCACACATTAGCAAGGCATTACAAACCTCCCACTAATTATCATCCCTTAGAAAACCTAATGTGATCTCATCCTATCTCGAGCTCAGAGCAGTCCCACTTTTCGTCATCACTAACATGCAAACTCAACCTCTCGGTCTATTACCCACACACTAGCAAGACATTATGAACTTTCCACTAATTATCACCCCCTTAGAAGATTCATTGTGATCTCATCCTCTCTTAAGCTCAGGGCAGTCCTGCTTGTCATCACGATTCACAACAAATCTCCTCGAGATAATAATTTATGCTTCTATTAGTAAACTCCTACTGTTGCACGATGATTTACAACAATCATGCATTTGATATTTGAATCCAAATTTGACTCTCTCGAGCTAAAACTTAAATCAATACATCAATTTAATCTTTGATCAGAAGATTAAAAGCAATGAACATACAAATGCATGAATGAATCGCAACAAGATAAGAAAAATTCATAATATTAATAAAGCATAAAAAATGTCTCAAGGCGTTACAAAATAGTTTAAAGCGGAGTCACGCCACTTAAATCCACAAATAAAAATAGAGACTCCCTCAAAGAAATAAAAAATCAAAACTAAGTTAAAAAAAGGTAAAGAAAACTCCCAAAGACGTGTGCCACACGTGTTCCCGTCATGAAGCCTACAATCTCGAGCATCAAATCACTCGGGGACTCCATGCGAAGCCCCTATGCCTTCTACAAAACCAAGCTCCAAGGTGTATTTTCGTCTCTCCAAATGTCCTCCTCCTTTTCGAAATGAAAAATGACATTTTAAAATTGATTCTGCCCCTAGCATCGAGACGTTGTCTTATAGCGACTCGAGCTAGTCTTAAGTTGGTCAATATTGCGTGCGGTGTGGGCATCACTTAGGGTGAACTAAAGGGCAACGTTGAGACACTAGAAGACAGCATCCCAACGCTACTCGCGGCTGGCAAGGAGGTGCGCAGTCACTTATAGCTTTGAGACACTATACGGTAGCATCTCAACACTGCTGCTTAATTTGGAATTGTACGCACGTTCTTTGGTGTTGAGACGCTGTTGAGCAACGTCTCAACACTGCTGAATCTAGCGCTTTACTCCCTCGTGGCGGCTTATATTTTGGCCCCAATTCTTCGTTCCTTGATCAACTTTAGTCTTCTCAGGCTCATTTTTCAACCTGAACAGCTTCGAATTCATATTTTCATCAAATTAAGCTCGAGATCTACAAATTAACAAATAAACTCATGAAATCTCTGAAATTAAACAACAAAAGTAACTAAAATTAAGCCTAAGAATAGCATATTTTGTGTGCTATCAATTGTACACAAGTTTTTCATAACACAAGTCTCAATTCAAACATACTAGAACTTCTGTATTAACAATGTAATTTTAATTTACTATTTATTTTCTAGATGCTCCTTATTAACTCCTTTTGAAGTTTGAGGAGACCATTTATTTCAAAACTTTTTAAAAAGGAAATAGGCTCTTTGTTCAAAATATAGCTACTTACAATTTAAATTTAATATTTTAGTTGGCTCTAGCCACTTCGTTAATGAATTATTTGTTTCTTATAAAGAAAAAACTATTTCCCTCCTAACTTCATACAACATTTATACCAACATTAGAAATCTATAACTTGTGATCTAACTAAGCGACTTTTTTATTCTAACTTCTTTTTCAGTCTACTTTCATATTTAAATAACCAAACAATATGAAGCTTTGAAATATAGAAACCTCAATAGTTATAAAATAATGTTGTAACTTTTGTAACAACTATTAAAAAGTTGAAAAAAAAAAAAGAAAGAATCTCAATTACATGTGTTTAAGTAAACTTACAGCAGTTGAAAAGAAGTAAGCAAAACCTTGTTAAATGTCTACCGCTACAATCTTGTTATGGATAAGTCGAAAGATATTGCAAATATAATTAAACGAAACTCACATATAATTTTAAGACTCAACATGAAAGATATTTCATAAATAATTAAAAATTCAAACACGCTGACAACCACTATTAAGAAGTTCATGACAAAAAGGAAAAAAAAAACAATTGTGAATGTTAAAACTAGAAGAGACAGGGAATGAGTATAATGTTTTGGATACCTTAATCAAGAAATAGGGGATCATTCACCTTTGTCTAAAAAGAAAAAAAAAATGAAAGAACGAAAATGTCAATTGGTGTAGCTCAAAATCCTCTTCTTTCTTCTTGCTTTCACTTTATTTTCTTTCTCATAAAAAGTTTTCTTTTCCCACCCTTATTCAATCAAATAACAAAAAAAAAAGAGGATAAATAGATCGAAAAAGAAAGAAGAAACAAATTTAGAGTAACGGAAGAAAAAGAAGAGAAAGTAAATGAGTTTTGAACCGTTCTTGGAACCAAACAATTTTGAACCAAGGATTATAAACTTCGAATATCCATTAGCATTAACAAAAGTGTAATAGAAAAATATTCAAGAATTTTATTGCTAGAAGAAAGCTCCAATAATAAAGAGACCACAACTCATACCAATAAAGTAGTAGAAGCATCAAACACGCATGTAACAACTACCAACTAGAAGAAGTGGAAATAGCCCAAAAAGAAGAAATAACCTCATAGAAGTAACCATAAATTATATCATTTTCCCATTCTTTCCCTAGAAATATACATGCACAGAAAGAGAGAGAGAAAGAAGGAACCTTGAATAGATGGATAGGGAAATGTGTAGTGGTCAATTGGATCAGACCTATGAGATTGTGCAGAAAATGCCCCCATTTTGAGAGCTTTCCATCTCCTCTTTTGGTACTTTCTCTTGGAAAAAGTTTTTCAGTTTTCCCCATGATGCAGCTGTTCAGCACAGACATGCTATCTTCCTATCACAAAATTTTTTGGAGATTCCACGCACCCACCATACTTGTGTTGAATCGATGAAGTAGTGGAGGATTCAGTTGTCGAAAAGTAGGGAAGATTAGAAAAGTGTTGAGAGAAATTTGTTGGGTGTGTATGTCCTAAAACTCGAGTGGCTTGTAAACACTTTCTATATTGTCAATAAAGTTGTTATTGATG
>JAOANK020836177.1:0-10509 GCA_026257165.2 Telfairia occidentalis | reverse complement strand
TCTAAGTATTCATGTTATAGCCATGGGTTCTTAGTTTATTGGATTTGTAGAGTTATAAATGATTCAATAACAACTTTACTGAATAACTTCAATAACATTTTATTGACGATAGAATATGTTTACAAGCCATTCGAGTTTTAGGACATACACACCCAACAACTGGTTATACGAAGAAGATACAAGTCTTGGAGGACTCTGTAAAACTTTCTTTGTATTAGCGTAAGAAAAATTCTCATTATTCCTTAAACCTGGATGATAATGTGTTGGTAGTTGGGATTGCTAGTTGGAATACTTGTTATACATTTAACCTCCTCTGTATCCTTGACTCCTATGCACATATTTAACATCCTCCACATTTGAGTTTTCCTAGGTCGGGTACGTTAGACAAGCTGCCATAGTTGCAATGGATTGTGACTTTCCTTGCATAGTTAAATTGTTAAGGACGTTAGTCAACATAGCCATTTGTACGTTTAGAGTACTTACCTCAATGACTTCATGGAGTCCTCGAATTCGAGCAACAACCCTATCAGCAGGCCAATGGTAGCTCATGGCAGCCATATCCTTAATTATTGTGTTGGCCACGTCAGTAGTTTCCTAAAATAATGAGCTATTTGCAGCTTCATCTATAATAGATTTAGTAGGACTAGTTAACCCATCATAGAAACAACCAATTAGGAAAATTGTGCTGAGAGCATTTGTATAATAAGTCCTTGTAGCCCTCTCATGCTTCGAATAGTTGCTCTGACTTGTGTTGTCTGAACACACTAATCTCTACTTTGAGCTTCTGAGTTTTTAAAGGTGGAAAAAATTTACTCAGAAACTCTTGAGCTAACTCATCCCATGTGGTGATTCTATCTGCTAGAAGCATTTCCAACTAATTTTTAGCTCGGTCCTGTAAAGAAAATGGAAACAACCTTAAACAAATAACATCAGGAGATACATCGTTAATTTTTACCATGCTACACATTTCCAGGAAAGAATAGATATCCTTACGTGGGTCCTAAGTGGCCAGGCCTCTGAATGCTCTTCACGGCCCATCTGAATCAGTCCCGATTTAATCTCAAAGTTGCATGCTGCAATTGGTGCTTGTGTGATTCCTAATTGAGCTATGAGATAACAGGCTGGAAATAGTCACGAATTGCCCTTTATTCTCCCTGTTGCTCCTTCATGAGTATTGGCTCACTCCTGTTCTTCCTAAGATTCCTTCTCAAGGTTATTTCAATTTCTGGGTCAAAGAGAACTAAGCTAGCCTCACGAGTCCTTCACATACACCATATAAGTAACTATAAAAATTATGGTGGAATAGAAAATAAGAAACAAATAGAATAAAATAAAATACACCCTAGAGTAAGATTGTACTAAAATCTCTCAAAAAAAAAAAAATAATTTGTCGATTCCCCACCAACGACACCAAAAACTTGATCACAATCTACTGCGCTACCACTAGTGTACGAGTCAAATTATAATATAAAACGACCCTAAGACCAAGTATAATCCTTTGGGAACGGGTTATTAATTTTCTTAGTTTTCAATCAATTATTCTAATTTTATCTAGAGATTCAAAGGTTAAGTTTGGTGATAAAATTAAAAACAATAGCACAAATATGCACGCTTTTAGGGATGAAAATTTCAAGGAAAGGGAATAGTAGGGTGTTGGTTTCTTTTTAAGCCAATTTGATTTCTCAAACAATTTTAGATCTCTTTTGATTGCTAAAATCCGACGCTTAGAAAATCTAAAGACTTAAGGTTCACTTTCTCAAGTTCATCTAACCTTATATTCAATTAACAACTCAATTTCTTGTAATTATTAGGAAAATATGGCAATTGGTGTGTTTCTAAATTTTGCCTCAATTAAAACCTACTACTTTCATGCATAAGTTTCAAAATGCTTGTAAGTAGTGTCTCGACGCTACTTCGAAGAGGGAGGTCTGTGGCTTGTTTACTTATGACATCAAGATGCTCTAGCATGGTGTCTCGATGCTAGTCCTCTCCAGCATTTGACCGCACCTTTTTCTTCAAATTTTGGGCATCTCAATGCCCTATTATGGCGTTGAGACACCATGCTCTGGAGTTTTGGTTCATTTTGACTCTATTTCTTCATTTATTACCTGAATTTTCTCTTCTTAAGCTCGTTTTTCAACTCGAACAACACTAGATCCATATTTTTCCTTAAAACTTTGGATTCCTACAAAATCGACAAAGAAAACATCAAAACACACTTTAACGCACACAAAACGAGTAAATCTAAGGCCCTAAAATAGCACTTTTGAAGTGCTATCACCTACCCAAAACTTAGAGTTTTTCTAGTCCCAAGCAAAAACAAAACACAAGAAGAGAGACAAACTCAACAAATGCATGCTTATGGCTCCAAATTCATTGCTCCTAAGATGTCATGGATACGACAAGAGAAACTAGAAACGACATTCTATCATCAAGAAGTTTTAAAGCCAATTCTTTTCACCCTTCGTGTGCGTGTGTACAAACCCATCTAGTCTCAGTATTTATAAGCCCGAAGTGACTTTAGAAGAACCTCCCTAGGCTCTCCTACTTCAATCTATGGAATGATTAAGCAAATCGTTTACAAACTTGAGTTTTGAGAGACTTTTTCTTTGTTTTCTCTCATTACACTAGAAGAAGAAGATGTATAATCTTCGTTCTGGCTTTCCCTCAGTGTTTGGTATCCAACTACGAGCAATAAGTTTATTCCTTCTCCTTTTGTTTTAGAAGGGGAACCTATTCAAGATGTATCACCTTCGTTTTGGCTTATCTCCATTTCCTAGGTGCTAGATATCCAACTACAAGAAATACGTCTATCCAAGGGCCTAGCCTTACTCACTTTGTTTTTGCATGTTCATCGGCGTCACATGTTTACAAATACCTAAAGAAAGGAGGAGTAATCCCCGTCACTTAATTCCCTTTTTAGCACACAAACACTAGATATGCACATGAATCACCTAAAGACAACCACAACCTTTTTAGAGACTTCCCCAGAGAAATTGTAATCCTAACGACACCCTAAACCTTCAAAACCCTAGACTAGTGTCTACGTGCTCAATTACGAAGGACTCCAAGAAGGATTTAAACATAACTTGAATGAAAAATATGCTTTTTTCATTTCTTCTAGTTCAACCCATAGAAAACTCCGAACAAATCATTAAATCTCCTCATCAATAACATGCAAAGTGGAGTTCCACAATCATTCAACATAAACAATCATCAATCACAATTCTCAAAAATTTGAAAAAATTAACTCGAAAATCTAAATCTACTTAGTTAATGGCAAATGCAGGAGCTTAGCACACAATTCACAGATATTCGAATCTAACGGCACACAGTACTCAAGACACCCAGCCCCAAACTTAAGATCATTCACTTTCCCAAATGTCTGAAAAAGAAAGACAAAGCAAGAGTAAACAATATTGGCTTGGAGGGTGAGACGGTCCACAACACGACAGGTAAGTGGACTGCGTACGAAGCTGCTTCTGACTCCTGCAAGGGGAGAAAATCAGAGGACACGATAGTAAGTTTGGGTTAGCAAAACACAAGCAAAAATAAAAACACAAAGAAGGGTGAGAGAACTTGGGTTGCCTCCCAAGAAGTGATTGGTTTAACGTCTTGAGCTAAACGGGACATCAATGTAAGTCTATTCTTTTACCACCATTAACTTCATCCACCTGACTTCCTTGACGTATCCATTCTTCACCCTGCATAAAATTTTAGAAAAATATCATCCTCATCACTATTCAAATTAACATGAACAATCACAAGACGGGGGAGAAATCAAAATATGCATATCGTAACTGAGCAGACAACGATTTTAATTTTTTATCAAGTGGTTTATCATGTGAAAGCTTTCTAGCATACAGTACCATCATAGTTTATTCCTATTACATCCAACACTCAGAAATAGAAGCAGAAGTAGTGGTATGGATGACGAGTCTAACATCATGCAGTTCGTCTAGGCTATTACAAGCAAATTTTAACATGTTATTTTTATCACCCATAGCAAAAACCACAAAACAATTAGATTTAGTAGCAGATTTATCAACATGTACTCTAAGGCACTTACTAATCTTAGTAGGGTGCTACGTGGTTCGATAAATGTCAAATTTTACCTCATCATCGTCCACTCTTAAGGTCAGTTTACCTAGTTGCACATCTGTTAGGGCCTTCTCTGTGGCCAAAAATGGTCTCCCTAAGATGATTGGTACCTCGACATCCTTGTCTATGTCTACCACCACGAAGTCTACAGGGAATATGAATTTGTCGACCTTAACAAGAACGCCCTCCACTATACCTCGAGGGTGAGCAATAGACTAATCTGCTAGTTGCAATGATATCATGGTGGGTTGTACCTCACCTAAGTTCCATCTCCTATAAACTGACAAAGGCATCAAATTAATCGAAGCTTTTAAATCACATAAAGCACGATCTACAATTAGACTACTATTAGTGTAAGGAATAGTAAAACTCCCTAGATCTTTTAATTTTTCTAGTACCTTTTTCTACAATATCGCACTGCATTCTTCAGTCAGGTTCACAGTTTCATATTGCTCAAATTTCTTCTTTGAAGACATGATATCTTTCAGAAACTTCACATAGTTTGGCATTTTGTTCGAGCGCATCTGTAAAAGGTATGTTAATGTGCATTTTCTTGAAGATTTCTAGGAATTTAGAAAATTGAGCATCTGACTTTTGTTTTCTAAAACGTGGATGGTAGGCAAGAGCATTAAGATTAATAGGGATAGGGTTATAATACTTTCCTCATGATGACAATTTGGATGCCTCTCTTGATGTCTTCTCAAGTTTTTATTAATCTTTCTTCTTCTCTTCGGATTTCTCGACCTTCTTCTTCTATTTAGACTCCACCAGAATCTTACCACTCCTGAAGGATATGGAAGTACACTGTTCCCTAGGATTTACCTCAATATTGCTTGAGAACTTGCCTTTTTGCATGGAGTTGAGGGTGGTGGTGATCTAGCTTATCAGAATCTCTATGTTTTTATGGCCTTCTCTAGGCTATCCACTTTGTTTTCTAGGTTGGTAGTCCGACTCCTGGACTCTATGATGAAATCTTTTAACATGTCCTCCATGGACAATTTTCTCTCAGGTTATTGCTGTGAGGTAGAAGCAAAACCTAGGGGATTCAACACATTCTTGTTTGCGTATGGAAAGTTCTCATGGTTGTGAATACCTGGATGGTAGTGGGTGAGTAGCTGGTTTTCTTGTACTCCAAATTGACTCTACTGGTCTCCTTGAAATCCGTAGCTCTTATTTACGTAGTTGGCCTTCTCAGGGTTTTTCCAAGTCGAGTACTTTTGATATGTCACCATTGCTGCAATGGATTGAGGCTTTCTTGGCACAGTCAAATTATTCAGGACGTTAGTCAACGTAGCCATTTGTGCTTTAAGAGCACTTACCTCATTAAATTCATGGAGTCCAGGAACTCTAGCAATGCCCCTTTCGATAGGCGAATGGTAGATCGTGGCAGCCATATCCTCAATTAGTGTGGGAGTCGTCTCAACTGTCTTTGAAAATATTGAACCATCTGCAATTGCATCCAGAATTTATTTAGTAGCACTGGTTAACCCATTATAAAATAACTAGATTTGAAGCCAATAAAGGTAATCATGCCAAGGACACTTGTATAAAAGGTCTTTATAACGCTCTTAGGCCTCGAACAGCTTCTCGGTCTCATATTTCCTGAAGATACTAATCTTCATCCTCAATTGTTAGGTTTTAGAAGGTGGAAATAATTTGTTCAAGAATGTCTGGGCTGACTCATCTCAGGTGGTGATAATGTCTGTTGGGAGTGTTTCCAACTAGTTTTTAGCTCCGTCTTGCATAGAAAATGGAAACAACCTCAAACGAATAAAATCAGTGGATACACCATTTATTTTTACTATGTTGTAGATTTTAAGAAAGGATCGAATGTGCTTGTGTAGGTCCTTAATGGCTAGGCTTTTGAATTCTCTCTCACGACCCATTTGAATCAATCCCGGTTTGAGTTCAAAGTTGCATGCTATTGGTGCTTGAGTGATCCCTGGCTGAGTTGTAGGGATGATGGGCTTAAAATAGTCTTGAATTGCCCTCGATGGTCCCTGCTACTCCGCCATGGTTTCTTGGTCACACCTATTCTCTCTTCAATTGTTTCTAAGGGTTTTGTTAATTTCAAGTTCAACAGGAACAAGGTTAGCCTCACGATTCCTTAGCATGCACCAATAAACCAAACAGTAAAAAGAATGATAGAACAACAATAAAAAAATAAATAAAATACACACTAGAGTAAGATTATATCAAATATCTCAAAAATAAAAGAAATAACTCATTGATCCCCAACAATGGTGCCAAAAACTTGACGTAGTTCACTGCGTTACCACAAGTACATGAGTCAAATTGTAATATAAAATGACCCTAAGAACGAGTATTGTACTCTAGAAATCAGGCTACTAATTCTCTTAGTGTTTTAAGTGATTCTTCCAATTTTATCTAGGGATCTAACGTGAACGTGAAACTAATTTTTAATCTAAACTAACGATAAAATTGCACGATTTAAGTGAAAACTCAAGGAAAAGGGAATCCTAAGGTGTTGGCTTTTTTTTAGGCTAAATTGATTAATTAAACAACTATTGATATCTTTTAATTGCTAGAATCCTAGGCTTAAAAATTAATGAGTCTAGGTTCACTCTCTCAAGTTCACCTAACCTCGCAATCAATTAATAACTCAATTTCTTGTAATTACTAACTAATTATGACAATTAACTCCTTTTTAACTTTTATCTCAATTAAACCTATCATTTTCATGCATCGGACTTCAATTGCCTAGCATTTAAGTCCTACTTTTTCAAGCAAAGCAGTAAAGCCAACATTCACATGTAAGAACATTTATATAGCAAAACACTAAAAAGATTCAACAATTAAATTCAACCACAAAATGTTCAATACATCAAAATAAGCTTAAAAATGCCCAACGCCCTAAGATTACATAATGTTTAGCCACTCATTGGTTTGAAAATATAGCAATAGAAACCAATAAAACAATAGTTAAAAGAATACGAAGAAAAAGAGAGACCCCCACAACGTTTCGATGCGTCGTCGAACCGCTCTCAGTGCTCTTGATTTACCCCCCGAACACTAAAGTAGGCTCCCATAAACTCTAGCACAAAAACCCAAACCAAGCACATCACTATTCGTCAAAGTTCGCACAAAAATGGCTAAAAAATTCGCCTCCTCGAAACCTAAATCGAAATCTTGCATTTATAATTCTAGCCAATAGTGTCAAGATGCTAGGAGTAGCATTTTAATGCACAAAACTATTAAATCTAAGGCCCTAAAATAGCACTTTTGGAGTGCTATTAGGGGCAAACGACAACAAACGTTAGAAAGTAGTCGTGGTGCTTCACACGTACGGCGACACTTCACTTTTCTCTCCACAAACGACCATAGGCAATGACGACAGTAGTTGTGAGAGACTACCGCGTGGGGAGGCAAAGACAGGCGGTGGAGCAGGACGTGCAACGGACAATGTTGCAAGGACGCGTGCACGTTAAACACTCCCTTCTTACATGCGAGCGGCGGTGCGTGCGACGTTCGAGTGGCAATGGTACGACGATGACAACAGCTATGTCTGTAGTGTACAACAAACTCCTTTGTGTGTAATTCATCAAGGACCATAACCCTAATGATGTTTTAAACCTTAGATTTTAATTTAGGTTATTTTACTAAGTTGGATTATTGGGCAATTATCTTTAGGTTGAGCAAGAAATCATAGATCGGGCCACTAGGTGTTTTCTAGATCTCACTTAAGGTAAGTGACTTTGCTTACGAAATTGCCTTAAGGCTTAGGTCAAATATGCTTGACCATTATGCATATATTGATTGATCCTTGCATATTATGATATGATGTATGTGATGTATGTATGTGAGACCTTATGCATGAACCTTAGCTCATATTACATGTTTTTCAACGAAGTTAAGAAATACCTCCCAACCATTGGCATCAGTGTTGGAAGGGATTTGGCAACATTGAGTGGTTACCATATACCATCAGATGTAGTAGGATATCCCAAATCGAAGGCTCACACTTGTACCTAAACTGAGGTGGCTACATGACGAGATCAAGGGTTGTTGTTCACCTAGCACAGAAAATCCAAGGAATGTTTTGACTAACAAGGATACGTCCCAAATGTTATACAATGTCTATGTATGAATGTATGTGTATGCAAGCTTGACCCCATAGGTTGGGTCACTTATTGGTATTATTTTTACAATACCCAACTTTTTTCTTTAAAATGTTTTTCAGTTAATAATGGGAACATGCAAGGCAGATGACGAGAGATGATTACGATGTAGGCCATGGTTATGATCAATTCACTTTCGCATTAATGTCTAGGAGTAGTCTCACTTTATGTTTAAACATCATTTTATGCTTATGCTTATGGTTATATTTAATTTTTCATGTTTTCTTAGGGATCTCTGTAAAGGAGTTTTGAGATTTTAAATTAATTATTTAATATTTATTAATAAAATTTTATTCTTATTTCAAGCTTTATGGGTTTTCACATTGTTCAAAGCATGCATGTAGCAATGGTCCTAGATTAGTTTAAGTCTTAGAAGTTTGGTCATTACAGTTGGTATCAGAGGCCAGTATGGATTTTGTAGACTCGCATACATGATAAGCACTATTGTATTACCATGACCATAGAGTAACCACCCTGTCATTGCCAGGTACGCCATTACTTAAAAGAAGTAATTACTAATGTTTTCAAATAAGAATGAGGATGATGTTTGTAATTGCATGATTACGTGTATGGTAGAGTTAGCTGACTTAAGTATAGTTACTAGATAATGCCTCCACGAAGAAGAGGAACCGAAAGGTGAGGTAGACCCGCTAGGGGTCGAGCAGTTCCACAGCTAGTACCTCCAATGAATCAGCTAGTAGATCAACCTGAGGATCTACCAGAGGTGCAACCAAAAAGCCAGCCAAAAAGGTGACCCTAACCTACTGTAACATCCATCGACATCAGTGCAAGACCAGTCACATGGCTCCAGTTCAAAGAAGGCTTTTTTTTACAGTACTACCCTGTGATCATGCAGTTTAGCAAGCAGGTGGAGTTCCAGAACTTGAAGCAGGGTGATTGAACAATGGAGAAATATGAACCTGAGTTCACAAAGTTATCACGATTCGCCTTGGAGTTGGTGAATACTGAAGTCAAGAAGCGTAGCAATTCATCATGGGTTTGAAGGATGAGATCTAAGGCTTCTCGGCAACCCTCTCTCCTGTAGACTATGCTACAACACTACGAGTAGCTTTCCTGATTGATTCTCTACTAGCTAGGGGATTTCAGGTGCCCTCAGTACTAGGGACTACCTTAGGGTAGAAAAGGAAGTTCGACCAGGCACCTTCGAACCCCCAGTGAAATTTTAATAGGCCTAACCAAGCATAGACACAGGGACAACAATCCAACAAGTAGCAGGGCTCAAATCAGGATAAACCAATGTACAAGAGCTACGTAAAGAAGCACTAAGGGTGTTGTATGGCTGGAACTAAGGTTTTCTTTTGGTGCAATTAAAAGGGGTATATAGCCGTGAATTGCCCCAAGAAAGCTAATAGCAATTTGGGTCAAGCAACAACTGCGGACCAGACAGACCACCAATAGGGAAAATTATTTGTAACTATACAACAAGAAGCTACCAACCCAAATGTTGTAGTGACAGTTTCTTAACCAATTCTTGGTGTCTATACATCTGTACTGTCCAATTCTAACTCTGCACATTCTTTTATTTGTATCTCATTTGTAAACAAGGCTAAGCTAGAGTTAGAACCCTTAGGATTTTGTTATGTCATTCTTCACCCCAGCAAGAGTGGTGTTATTAGCTAGTGAAAAAGTAAAGGCTTGTAAAGTATTAGTGTCGGATCATTGATTGAATGTGACACTGATAGTCTTAGATATGTCTGACTTTGATGTCATCTTTGGTATGAAATGGTTGGCTGCGAACCCTTCCATCATTGACTGTTTTAACAAGGAAATGATCTTCAACCCATATGTGGAGACGACCTTCAAATTCAAAGAATCTCATATTAAGGTTGTCTCTAGAATGGTCTCTGTACTAAAAGCAATGAAGTTGATTAACCAAGGAGTGTGTGGGTTGTTAGCCAGTTTGGTCGATACCAGACATATTGAGACTACAGTAGTCTCGGTGCCCATCCTAAAATAGCTTGTAGATGTTTTTCTCGCAACCTTCCTTGATTACCACTAACTCAAGCAGTAGATTTTAGAATTGAACTCGAACCAGGAACTGTTGGGTGTATGTCCTAAAACTCGAATGGCTTGTAAACATATTCTATTTTCAATAAAGTTGTTATTGAAGTTATTTAGTAAAGTTGTTATTGAATCATTTATAACTCTATAAATCAAATAAACTAAGAACTCGTGGCTATAACATGAATACTTAGACTTTATGTGGAGACATAAAAGTGGATCAAGTTTAAGTAAATAGCCAAAACAG
>JAOANK020835958.1:0-10511 GCA_026257165.2 Telfairia occidentalis | reverse complement strand
GTGAAGTGTAAGTCTTTTTCAGCAATGGTGTTATACTGAGAAACAATCACTTCGCGGTCTGGTCTTATACATGTCTAAAATATGTAGAATATCCCCACTCACATGTCTCCACAGGAACGTTGAGGATCGTAACGTTTGTGGCACTTTACAACACTTGTAACAATCACAAAGTGGGGTGTATCTATAGTGTCACCAGGATAAGACACTCAACCTTATCCATATACTACAGACCATTTAGGTTATTCCTTAAGCATGATTCGCCTGTATTTCTCCATATACATGTTTAAGTTTCTCATTAAAGAACCTTGGATCTTAGTTTATTGGATTGAGTTTATGCACACTAAATTTCGAATGAAATAACTTTTATTTTATTAAATAAATAATTTGTATAAAATTAGAAGACCACGAAGGTTTAGGGCATCAACCCCAACAATA
The DNA here is from genome assembly GCA_026257165.2 of Telfairia occidentalis. Taxonomy (NCBI): domain Eukaryota; kingdom Viridiplantae; phylum Streptophyta; class Magnoliopsida; order Cucurbitales; family Cucurbitaceae; genus Telfairia; species Telfairia occidentalis. Next base: position 10,076 of record JAOANK020835958.1, on the reverse strand, counting down.
GTATATGGATAAGGTTGGGTACCTTGTCTTGATAACACTATTGGATACGACCCATTTTGTAATTGTTACAAAAGTTGTGAAGTATTACAAATGATTATGATCCCAATCATTCATGTGAAGATATGTGAATGAGGGTATCCTATACAAATAGTTTGTATAAGACCGGACGACGAAGTGGTTAGTCTCTTTTTATAATGTCGTTTCTTGAAGAGACTAACATTTCACTAGGATGATCATAGGTGACTCGACCTAAATCCTGAGTGAGTTATGAACTCTTGTCTATAAGGCCAATCCTTCGATCTGTATCGGTGAGAGTGGCTAAGTTTTTCGACTCAATAAGCCTACCGTTTTGGGGGATTTGTCCGAGTAAGTAGCTAGGAACACAATTACACAAGATGGAATTCACTCGTTCCCGTCTCGAGGGTGAGTAGATGAATTGTTTCCTTAAGAGTTGATTTCAGGTCTTGAACAATGAAGCATCTCACACTCTCACTGGCTAGAGAGGGGTCTAGTTATAGTTGGACTATAACTATTTCTTCATTAAAGGAATCAGTGGTATTTAAGGAGTTAGATATAACTAGAGGGGTAAAATGGTAATTTTGACCCAACTGTGGTTATGAACAATTCTTGAAGGGTTGACTTATTGTTGATTAATTAAATCCATGGACACTGAAATATATTTACAGTACAAAGAGTGCAGCTGTCGATCTTTAGTGGAGAGACCAACAGTTAATGAATGTTGGTTACTTAATTAAAGAGTTTAATTAATTAGTCTCGTATTATTAGAGCTTCTAATCTGTAGGTCCATAAGGTCCCCTTGCTAGCTCGCTAAGGATTTTACAACGAATCATTATTTTGAAATAGTTTGAATTGTTCAAATTATTTAAGGGAATTAAAGGTATTAATTATATTAATATGATTAATATAGGGAATAATATGTATAATGATACATTATAGTATATAGCTAATTATAAATATGATTTATAATTAAAACTATATAATATGTGAGATATTAAATATTAGAATAATATTCAAATTTTATTTATATGAATGGGATTCATATAAATACTATAGGTTAAAATTTAATATGCGTAGAATTCATATTAAAACTATAGTTTGAAGAGGGAGATATGCATTTAATATGATTAATATGGATAATATATAGTTAACTGATTATTAGATAATTAATTAATTATATATTGGTTAATTATATTATTATTTTAATATAATATAATAAATTAACTCCCCATTATTGGGGAGTTAGTGAGTTTGTGTGGGTGGGGAGTTAATGTAACTTCCCCTCCCACTCTTTCCTTTTTAATCTATGTTGTGAACACATAATGGATGAGTTTTTTTCTAATATTGACTTCTCACAAATAAGGAAAAAGATAAATCTCTTTGAAAAATTGTTTCAAAATTTTCCTCACCCAAAAACTAGAAGAGATCCCACAATCCTTATTTCTTCTCCTAAGAAAAGCAAGGTTTCTAAGGGATAGTGTCCACCAAGTTGATCTTCTTGCTACTGTTCGTGGCTCCGGGAATTGCAGTGAAGTCTCTACAAGGGTGAGTTCTTATCTCCTTAACTTTTGTAGAAATCATGCTTATATGTTTTTTTGTTTGTCTTGTGAATTGAATCTTGAATGCATGACGTTCACACACTTCCGTGAGGAATGCAATTCCTTTAGGGTCATCTTTTGATGTAGATAGAACCTTATGGTGGAAGCATCTTTGGCTGCTTAATATTCTAGAAAAAATTAAAATTTTGTTTGGCGAGGTTGTCCAAGTTCTTTGCCTACTAACCTAAACCTATTCAAGAGGAGGATTGTGGAAGATGGTCAATGTCCACACTGTAGAAGGGAAGTAGAATCTGAGATACATGCTCTTTGGTCATGCAAAAAGATTCGAGGTTACTGGGAAATAATGGAGCCCAGCAACCAATTTATATGTTGAAACCTTTAACTCTTTTTCCTCTTTATTTTGTAGGGCAATTGAAGTTTTCTCCAGACCGAAACTAGAAGACTATTCTACCATTCTATGGAGTATATGGAATAGGAGGAACAAATGATGCACGAGCTTTTCACAGTTTCTGTTAAAGACTTGATGGAAAAGGCACTGACATATGCTGGGGAATGGTGAGAGGGCCAAAGAAGAACAAAGTCTAACTCATGGCCTACTCAAAACCACCAGAATGATTCTAGCTCAAACCAACACGACGAGGGAAGATGAACACCACCTATCTATCCAACATATAAGCTCAACTCAGATTCAGCTTTATAGATGGTTATGCAGAATTTGTGGCGATTGTTCAGGATGTGAATGGAGCTATCATTATGGCTGCGAAATACTTGAAACCACTTCATGGTTTCATAGATCTTGTAGGGGCTATATCTCTATTGGACAGTATCGATCTGGCTTTAGAAGTAGGTTTACAACCTTTGATTGTAGAGATGGACTCATAGATACTCTAGAACCTTATTCATAGCATAGACAGATTTGAGAACGAAGCACAGTTCATTGTGGACTATATAAATGAAAGATTAGAAATGGAGATGTCCAAGAAGTTATTCTTACTTGAAGATGTCAAAATGAGGTTGCAAATGGATTAGCATTCCACGCAAGACAAAATTATTTTTCATCCATATGGATAGAAGAATACCCATCATGTTTGAAAGTCATCTATGATGATCGACTTGCTCTTTCTACTCCTGTAATTTCTTGATTACTTTATTCTTATCTTTGTACTAAAAAAAAAACAGAACGAGAGACCAGAGAAAAGTTTTATTTCAAAATTCCAACTTTTGAATTAGTAAAAGCAAGCTTGATTTCGAACACACAAAATGGTACTATTTATAGATTTCGTATGAAAACTTTTAGGCAATGTATGGCTTTAATTAATTGACTTTCCTGTGAACCTTATTTGTGCCTTAAACCGTTTAAATGAAAACGTCAAGTTCTTACTTCTCAATTTTTTTTTGGATAAATAAATATTTGTGGTAGATTCAATCCATTTAATTCCAATTATTCATTTTATTTTGAATTAAATAAATGCATAAGTATATGAGATAGCAAGGGACCTAAACTCATAATGGCTCCAATGCTATTAAATTAATTCATATTCATTAATCTCAAAGTTATTACACTAAAGATCTTAGAACACACTCTCCTGAAAATCAAACAAAGTAAAGTTGACTCGTCACAAGCAATTTATAACTATACTTTTGGGTTTAAAGTTTGTTTTTCTTTTACCCATATAAAAAAAAATTTCTTGAACTCCCCTTGATTTTCCAATGAATAAGTATTCATATAGGAAAATTATGAATTAATTAAATCGCTCTTAGATCATTAAGAGAATTAGACCTCATTCTTCCAATTTGAAATTAATGTTTTAGTAAACCACACACATCTACTTTTCATACATCAAAGAGAAAGTAAATTTAATCTTATGAAATTATGCATTTTCTACTCTTAATTCAATCAAATCTCTAACATAGTAGACAGATTTGAATATATTAAATAAGTCACACACCCATAGAAATCGAAGGGCAAACTCTTACACCAAATCGAGCAAAACTCGATTGGTTAAGGCATATCTCTCCTTCCAAAAGGTCCTGGGTTTGAATCTCCAACCTCATATGTTGTTGAACTAAAAAAAAGGGGGGCGGGGGTGTGTAGGGGCAAACCCTTACAAATAGAAAAAAGGTTGTAACTCGCTAATGAATGTTAAGATTGTTGGAAATTAAATTGAAAGGAAAAAAATATATGGATTTTGAAGGATCAAAAACCTTCAATTGACAAAAATAAGTTGTCAAGTTTTCATGCTTTATTGCTTTGAGCTCCTCTTCTTAAATAGGCAACTGATACACTAGCTTCCAACAAAATAGAAAACTCTAACTAAGCTCAACAACTTGAGGTACAAATTAGGTGCTACTTTAAACAAGATAATAGAAAACTAACTTTGAATAAGTTAATAGGAAACAAAGTTTGAACAAATAAATTATACTAGAATATTGCCTTAATAAAAATACAGAATAGCAAATTCTGAAAATTGTTGTTGCAATAGCTTCCTATCTTCCATGTAGCTTCAGTTGGAGACAACCCTTGCTAATGGATTAGTGCCTCCTTTTTCTGTCTTCTGACTCTACAATCTAGAATAACTTAAGGCATTGGAATCATTCCTTCATCATTAGTTGATGGCAAATTTATCTAGACTATTTTCTCGTCACCAATTTTCTTCTTCAAGAGTGAAACATGAAAAATAGGTTGTATTCTAGAACTGTCTGGTAACTTAAGCCTATAAGCCACTTGTCACACTCATTTTAATACTTCAAAGGGCACATAATACCATGCCGATAGCTTTAAACTCTTTATCAATGACACAGATAATTGTCTATAAGGTTGGAGCCTAAGGTATACCATATCTCCAACAAAAAACTTTTTTTCACAATGGGCAAAGTCATAATATTTCTTCATTAACACTTGAGCTTGTTGTATGTAGTATTTAGCTTCTCTCAATAATTGATCTCTAAGCAAGAGTTCTTGTTCAACTATGGTAACTTTTGTAGCTTTAGGAATATACGTTAAGAGGGTAAGAGGTTTCCTGACATAAACTGCCTCAAATGGTGTAGTTTTAATGGTGCTATGATAGCTTGTATTATAGCACTAGTCTGCCTATGTTAACCACCTCGTCCATTCTTTAGGCCAAGAGCCCGTTAGACACTACAAGTACATTTCTAGAGTTTATTGACCACCTCACGTTGTACATATGTTTGAGGGTGATAACTGGAGCTAAAATTGAATGAAATGCCATTCAAATTGAATAATTCCTTCCAAAAAAATGCTAGTGAAAGTTAAATATTTCTGTCACATAGAATGGATCTTAGCATGCCATACAACTTGAAAATATTATCGAAAAAAACCTTAGCTATTGTAGTCGCGGTATAGAGGTGAGAGATAGCAACAAAATGAGCATACTTAGTTAATCGATCTACCACCATAAGGATAGATGTCTTACCAAGTGAAGGAGGTAATCCATCATTAAAATCCATCTAGATGTCTTCTGAATTTTGGTTTGGAATGGGAATGGGCTGTAAAAGTCTAGCTGGTTTAATTGTTGGCCCTTGTGTTGTTGACAAACATCATAGTTATGAACGCAACTCTTGATGTCCTTTTCCATGCCGCTCCAATAAAAAGTTGATCGCACTCTTTGAAATATTTTTATAAATCTCCCATGAGGGCTTCCATAAAATTGGCCCAAAATATTTTCCATGAATGATGAGTTTTCGGCTAAGTATATTCTATCTTTGAAGAAAATAAGACCTCCTTGTAGTTTCCATGGGTCAATAGCCTCTTCTTTTGCAATTTTTTTGGATAACTTTTGTAAATCAGAAGTTGCTCGAATTTCTTCTTCAATGGCTGTCACACACCTAGGTTGTGGTATAGAAATTGAGTTCAATTGAGAGTCTCGTCGCATTTCCTTTCTTCTTGATAGTGCATCTGCAACTATATTTTCCTTACCATTCTTATATTCCACCACGAAGTCAAATGCCATGAGCTTGTACAACCATTGTTGTTTTGCTGTTGTGACTATCTTTTGTGTGTACAAGTGTTTCAACCTTTCGTGATTGGTTCGTACAACAAATTGCCTTTTCCTAGAAGGTAATGATGCCATTTTTGGACTGACAGCACCAAAGCCAAGATCTCATTTTCATATGTAGACACCAATAGGTGCTTCCCTTGCAAGGCTTTGCTGAAGAATGCTATTGGTTTGTCTTGTGTCAATACTGCACCAACTCCTTTTTTGGAAGCGTCACATTCTATAATGAAGGGTTAGGTAAAATCAGGTAAAGCTAAAATAAAGGCTTTAATCATGACTTCCTTTAATTTTTGGAAGGCTGCCTCTTTAATAGGAGTCCATTGAAAAGAATTAGCTTGAGCATTTTAGTTCAAGGAGTATCAATCTTACCATATCTCTGGATGAATTTCCTGTAATACCGAGTAAAACTAAAAAATCCTCTTAACTTCTTAGTTGTCTGTGGTTTCAGCCATGCTTGAATTGTTTGTGTTTTCTCGAGTTCGACTACCACCCCTTTATCTGAAATGACATGCCCTAGATACTTAACCTCTCTTTGATCAAATTGACATTTCTCTAGCTTGATGTGTAGTAAATGCTTTTGTAAAACTGAGAAAACAGTAATTATATGTTGCAAATGATCGTCCTAAATTTTGTTGTACAGTAAGATGTCGTCAATGAGACTAGAATAAATTTTCTAAGATATTTGTTGAATATATCATTCATAACAGCTTGAAAAGTAGAAGAGGCATTAGTTAATTCAAAAGGCATTACTAGAAATTCGCAGTGACCGTGATGTGTTTTAAAAGCTGTATTTTACACATCCTCGGGGCATATTTGTACCAGATTGTAGCCCGAGCGAAGGTCTAATTTGGAGAAGAATTTAGCTCCATGAAGCTCATCTAGCAGTTCATCAATCACTAGAATAGAAAATTTGCCCTTCAAAGTGATTTTGTTTAGGCCTCGGTAGTCAACACACATGTGCGAAGTCCCGTCGCCTTTCTTTACCAATAGAACTGTGGAGGAATATGAACTTTTACTTGGTCTAACAATTCCTCTGGCTAACATCTCCTTCACTATCTTCTCGATTTCCAATTTTTGGAAGTAAGGGTATCTATAGGGTATTACGTAGACAAGTCAATGAGCTGGTTATAGAAGAATTTGATGATTGATCTCTATGTGAAGGTAAACCCTTGGGCTTTTCCATCATTGGCTTATACTTTGAAAGAAGTTCTAGGATTACCTTGGGAATATCTTTTTTATTCTACTTGGGAATACTTGATACCAAAATTTGGAGGATCACCCCTTGTTTCTATTTTAAACATGAAGTATCGACAATAAAAATAACCTTGTTTTTCTTACTCTACAATCCCTACAACTTAACCTTTCTATCATCTACATGGTTAGTTTAGCGAAATCCCAAGGTATCATGCCCAAAGTTCGCAACTTTTATGTTCTCACTACAACATCATATCCCTCAAGAGATAGAATATAAAAATCAGCTATAATGAGAATTTTTTAAAGCTTTAGGGGTATAGAATAACACTTACCCAAGCTTACCAACCTTTCCCCTGATGCTACCATTACCCCTACATTTTCTCATTGGGAGTTGGTTGTAATCCTATCTTCTCAACTATGTTTGAGCTAATGGCGTTGTGGGTGCTCCCAAAATAAATCAATATAATCACTTGTTTACGTTGCAAACTGTCGATAACCTTTATTGTCTTTGGAGCTTGCCAACTCGCAGTGGCATGTAGGGAGATTTCTAGATGATCCCTCATTGCATTGTCTAGTTTAAGATTCATGCCTTCCTCTCCACCACTTTCTTCGAGATGGTGGATCATAAAAATCTTTTACATAGGTGTCTTAGGCCAAAGTCATCATTGCATCTGAATCAGGGTACCTTTCTTCCTATCTCATTGAGCTCTTCTGTTGTCATCCTCTTAATTGGTGGGGCTAGTGTGCCATGATTGGTGAGAGTGGGTTTGGGGGTACCCCAAGCCTTCTGGATTGGGCTGATTGTTCTTCTATTAGAGCCCGAGAAAAATGACATTACCCACCCCAGATCACCCTTTTAGACCTATGACATGTCGTGCCGACAATGGATCCTAAGTGCACCTTAGAATCTATTGTCAGTCTGACATTATCTGATCTAAAATTCTAAAAATCATATAGATTTTCTTGGATATATAAGCATGAACAAACCTATATATACACGTTTATCCTAATAAAAGTGCAACATAAATGAAGCGATGCTGGTCATGCACCCTAAATACACAACAATGCAGCGGTAACACGTGCATAACAAAATGTGATGCAATTTAAGAAGTCTGGTGGAAGTTGTTGGTTCTGATTGTCTCGTAGGGAACTCAAATGCTACTTCGTAGAAAAATTTGGGAGAAAATGGTGAGCTAAAAAGCCCTGTGGGTGGAAGAGTCTATAAGAAAATAACTTTGAGAAAATCAATGCTTAAATAACTATTATATTGAAATCTATAATACTGGGTTATCTATAATAAATATCATATAAAATAAAGGGCTGATAGCAAATATAGTAATTAGGCATAAAATAATAGCATTTATAGTAAAAAATAAAAGAATTTGCAAATATGGCAAAAAAATTATCTAGTTTTTTTGTTTAGGAAGTCTATCAGCGATAGACTGGTATCACTAATAGACTTAAATAACAACATAAATTTAGTCTATCAACGATAGGCTTCTATCAATGATAAACGATATATTATCTTGTGGTTTAAGTCTATTAGAGATACAAGTCTATTGCTGATTGACTGAATTCTATAATTTAAGCTTTGAAATTCTTATAGTTTGTGTAGTGTTTTTTCACTTTCAAATCTCATAAGTTTTTATTATATTTTGGCTTGTTGTTTATATGTTTTGATTTGTTAGTCTATAACTTTTGATTTATAAGTTATGTTTCGTTATTTAAGTTTTTTTTTTAATTTTTTTTTAAGTTCTTAATTGTTACCGTATAAGTTGTGACTTATAAGTTTTTTTGTAAGTTATGACTTATTAGTTTAAAGTTCATTTCTATTTTTTTTTCATTTATAGTCTATAGATTGATATCATTGATAGACTTAAATAAAAACATAGATTTAGTCTATCAGTGATAAACTTCTATAGATCAATGATAGACTACATATTATATTGACTACATTGTCATATATTTTTTAAATTTTTTTAGCTTGAATAGAGAATCAAACAAAAAATGGACATGATCTTAAAAAACAAAAAGAAAAAATCAACTGGTGAAGGTAAGAAATTTTTTTTTGCTACGTAAGGAAGTATTTTTTTAGGTTGTGATTTAAGTCTATCTCTAATAGACCGTCTATCACTATTTGATAAAAGTCTATCATTGATAGACTTAAGTCTATCAGATCTATTGATGATATCAACTTATCAATGTCCTTGTCCTTATATTGGTCATGTAAGACATGTAAATTTCCACAAGTTGTAAAATGATATAATATCAATGATTGACTTGTTTTATATTGATTATGCATAGTTGATTTTATTACTTTTTTAAAAAAATATTATTAGTAGTCTATCAGTAATAGAATTCTATCATATTATTAGCAGCCTATCAATAATTATTTTATTTTCGTGGTCTTCATGCTTGACATGTAACAATTTAAGGTAATAAATTCACGCCAATTTTTATAGAATTCTAATAAGAATGAATCCTACGGAGAAACAAAAATAAAAATTATTGATTTACCACTGATTATTGATAGACTTATATTACTGATAAATGTAAAAATTTTCTATTAGTGATGGACATATATCACTGATAGAAGTAAAAAGAATAGTCTATTAGTGATAGACGTTTTCACTAATTGAAGTAAAAAAAGTCTATCACAAATTGAAAATGGTTTATCACTGATTGAAGTAAAATTGATCTATTAGTGATAAATTTCTATCACTAATAGACATAAAACTGGTCTATTAGCGATACATATGTAATGCCCCAAGCCCATAATTTGGAATCCGGATTCAGCACCTACTGACCCTGGCATTCCTCTGCAACTTGGTCACGCTACTTACTTGACTTGAGCTACTTACGAGAGTGAAGACTGTCCCCACAGACCAACACAGGTCCTTCCAGCATACTTTGTCCTCACTCACATGCTTCCTAGAAAAATTGTCTAGGAGGTCACCCAACATAAGATTGCTTCAAGCCAAGCACGCTTAACTTTGGAGTTCTTATGATGAGCCACTGAAAAGGAAGGTGCACCTTGTTAGTATAGATAGTAACTATCAATTCTTTTAAACCTTTCTTAACTATACTTTCATAGTCTCAGGATCCCTCTCATTCGGATGCGGTGTCGGTTCATTCATGTACCCCTCCTTTACCGGGTGTTACAACATGTCTATCAATGCTATCAATAATAGGCATCTATCAGTGATATATATAATTTTTAATATTTGTCATATTTGCAAATTATTTTTCTATGTGACATATTTGCAAATATGGCAACAAATTTTGACAT